>MU223839.1:2713403-2723529 GCA_018584345.1 Thuja plicata | reverse complement strand
TTTTATTTAATTTTTAATTTAATTCATTTCATTTTTCAACAAATAAAGTGCTTTTAAGTGGGGATTTTTATTTATTTAATTAAAAGAGGGGTTTTCTTTCAACTAAATAAATTAGAAGAATTTTATTCAATTAAATGAGAGGAATTGAATTTAATTAAATAAGAGGAATTTTATTTAATTAAAAGGGAGAAATTTATTTTAATTAAATAAGATAAATTTTATTCAATTAAAAGGGAGATTAAATCTTTTAATTAAATAAGATAAATTTTATTTAATTAAAAAGAAAATTAAATCTTTTAATTAGATAAAAATGATCAAACCTTAGGAAATATTGAAATAATTGAATTAATTACAATTTGATCAAGGAAATTGATTTGAATTGAAAATATTGCAAAGCATTGATTCAGGAATTTGATAAAATGATAAAAATGATAAATGGGGCCCAAAGTCTAGGCGACCATTTTAGGGTGCATACATGACCCTGTTAGAGTATTTAATCACCTTATAAGGAGTGGCCTTGTTAGCGGTCTTCAAACACTTAATGTAGAAATGTCACCTTGTGAGAGGATTTACAAAAGACTATTAAGTCTACTCTGTAAAGAGATTTAGATCACTACTACAATTGTTAGAGAGTAACAATGGATTGACTTGTTTGACGAAGCAAATTTCTTTTTTGATTCAGATCTTTGTATCTAGATTTAAATTGAATACTCACTGATCAAATATTATATTGCAGCTTGGTATATTCTTGTATCATCTTAAAATGGAAGCACTTCCATGTTAAGATAGTTTAGCCCTCCTTAGGGGGTGTTTTGGGCTATCACCATTTTTTCCTATCCTTTCTGCCCCTTCTACACCTTTTGTGCATGTTTAGGACCATGGTTGGGCATCTCCGGGCACTGTTTATCCCACCTGGCACATTTTCCAAGGGTCTTGACCCCCTGGGTCAAGGTCAACCTCGACCTTGACCCGGGTCCCCCTTTTCAATTGGAAATTTTGTCAGCTGTTGGGGACACAAAAAATTTCATTTTGCTGCTTCCGGGTCGGCTGCTTCGGGTTCTGAAGTAATGACTTAAATTATATTTAGTATAGGTCCACCTCTAGGGGTATAGGTCTAAT
Organism: Thuja plicata; assembly: GCA_018584345.1. Taxonomy (NCBI): domain Eukaryota; kingdom Viridiplantae; phylum Streptophyta; class Pinopsida; order Cupressales; family Cupressaceae; genus Thuja; species Thuja plicata. The sequence continues at coordinate 2,722,410 of MU223839.1, read as the reverse complement.
TGGAATTTAATTCTGCTATGCAGGCCTCTCTAGAAGATTGTGCCCTAGACTTGTCTATAAGAAAGCTTTTCTCCTCTCATTTTCTCTAAGTAATTTAAGCATCCATTATTCTACATGTTTTCAAGCTTCCAAGTGTTCAATCAAGGTTTTCAAGTCTTTCTCTCAATCATTCAAGTTCTCCATTGAAGATCAAGGATTCAAGCTTTCAAGCCTTTGAAGGGATTTGGTTCAAGCACTCAAGACTCGTCATTCAAACCCTAGATCTATCCATTATGGTGTTGTGATCTTCCTTCAAGATCCTTTGTGCATCCTCAAGATTCATTCATTCTTCCTTCAAGGTGGATTCCAAGCATACAATCATGGAGGTTTTTGATTTCTAATGTTGATGATGACATGTAACTGATTGAATTTTTGAAGATATTAAGTTGATCACCGAAATGTAGAAAGATAATGCAATACATTAAATCAGTTAATGAATTGTATTGTCATTGATGACAAATTGATATAATCTAATCAGTTATAATCAAAGTGTCAAAGACTTCAGAGAATCAGAGAGATAAATATTATGCTTTCAGTAATGCATAAAAGACAAGAATTCACTATGTGACTTCAAACACCGACAGACAATGGAACCCAATGGACAGAGAAAACCAAAATTCAAGTCACAGTGATGCCCAAGAAAAGTCACCAATGAACATTACTGACTAGCAGAATCACAAGCATAACCGATGATCAAAATCATAGTGTAAACCAACAAAGAAGCCTGAGCAGAATTGGAGTGTTGACTGAAGCTATCAAAAAGTTAAAACACCAAAATTAACTTGAGTTCAGAAATGACAAAATATCTATCTAGAAGAGCTAAATATGGACTTAACTGGTAGTTATCTTTGTTTTCATCGACAAGATAAAGCCAGAGATAAGTAAAGGATTTAAAGTTGTTTTGTCTATTTGGAAAGAAGATCTCTATGAGATAAATCAGGATTTTTGCTTTAAATCAAATTGGCTAAGATTGTGGATCACGCCAAGTTCAAGAAAATCAAGAACCTAACAATGGTGATATCATGTCTATAAAGAGACAAGTTAATTCATTACAAATTAAGGGGAGTGAATGAAAAAGAGGATTCTAAAGAGAAACTGATGAAGAGAAACTTCGTACAGTTCTAATCAATCAAGCTGAGGAAAGAGCTAAAGTTTTATGCGAACACCGAGCAACAAAGCATAGCATCACTGAGCAGAACAATAGTGGAGTAAAGGTATTAAAAGGACATATTGATCAGATTATTTTATGAGATTTTCCATAGATCTTAAAATCTACAAGTATAATTTGTATGTGAACAAATCATACTATTTCAGTTTAACCATTGATTCAGAAAGTCTCTTAACTGAGCGAGATTTAAAGATCATTTCTATATTGAGATACATCCCAAGGAGTATCAAAAAGTTTGATCATGAAGATAGCATGAGATGTCAGATACCTACTGACAGGCCAAGTGAGTGTTTGATCAAGGAAGGTAGCATAGAGATGCCCAATATCAAGTGACAGACTAAACTTTTAAATCCTCTAATAAGGTCACACCTAACAGTGTGTTTGTAACCTTTAAAAAGGTTAGCTCTTCACCGAGCTCACTTTATAAGAGTGAAAATTTTGGGTTACCGGTCCCAAGTGGTTTTTCCCTTAACATGGTTTCCACGTTAAAAATCCCTGTGTCATTGTGTTTATAAGTCATTAATTTAGTGTTTTTCATTACACATAGCTAATCTGGATTGATCGGTATACTCTAGATAATTTCCTGTCTTTTGGTAAATTAACAGACTGCTATTTGGTGAACATACAGTATACGGTTTAACAAAGCATTCCAAGCAGTAGTAATTTTATAATTGTATTTGAAGGCATTCATCTTATAGGACTAAAGATAACTAGAGACTTAATATTGTGGTACTAAATTTTTGGGTTGATTATTGGAATATTTTTTAGGCCACTGATTCACCCCCCCCCCCTCTCAGTTATCACTAACAATTGGTTTGAGAGCTTGTGTGCTTAGAAAAGGAGTTTAAAATCTCAAGAAAAAGATCACAAGATGAACAGACGAGATGTGCCCAAGTTGAATAAAGATAATTTTGCATCATGACAAAGAAAAATAAGACTCCGCCTATCAATTATTGGCAATGATGTTACTTAATACCTTGATACTGAATATGTGTTGCCTACATGACCTCATACTCTTGAGAAATTAAGAGAAAAGCATGAGCATAATTGCATGATGATGGAACTTACCTCATCACTCTCTGATTTTGAGTTTGAAGATGTCAAAACATGCACCTCTGCAAAGAAAATATGGGATAAGTTGAAGCTGGTACATGGAGGAGATGCTAATGTACTAAGAGCCAAGGCAGAAAGCCTAAGAGGGAAGTTTGATGACCTAAGGATGAAATAAGAAGAAAACATCACTCAGTATAGCTGTAGAATCAAAGAGGAAGTCAATTCTATCTGAGGAGTTGGAGGTGTACTTGAAGAGGAGACAGTGGTAATTAAAATCTTAAGAATCTTACTTCATGTATATGCTATTAGAGTTTCTTCTATTCAAGAAATGAGAGCAGTTGCAAACAATACAATTACTCTAGATAGTCTGATTGGTAGAATGATTTCATTTGAGATGAATAACTTTGATAATAGTGTCTTACCATCTATAGAATCTACATTCAAAATAAGAAACTCAATTCATAGACATGCTATTAGAAATGATAGTGATAGTGATAATGAGGATCAAGGACTTGATGAGATTGAAGCACTAATGGCCAGAAGATTGCAGAGAGGCAAAGGTAGATACAAAGGTAAATTACCACTTGTATGTTTTAATTGTAAAGAGGTTGGACACTTTACTGTAAGATGTCCAAACATAAGAAAAGATGAAAGAAGTAATGACAGATCATATGAGAAGAATTTTAATAAAGGTGATAATAGAGATTACCGAAGCAACCGACAACCTGACAGAAGAGATACCCGAGACTATAAGGACAAAGGAAAGAAATCTTGTTACCTAGCTAAAAAAAGAGCTGATAACACTGACACCGAATCAAAATAAGACATTAAGATGGTATTTGTAGCCATGAAGGATGATTCAGACAAAGAAGAAGAAAGGTATGTAGAAACTGCACTCATATCTGAAGTTAGTAAGAATGATGTTTGGATCATAGATAGTGGCTGCACTCACCATATGACTGGTGATAAGAAATAGTTTGAGAATTTTGAATACTATAATGGTGGTTCGGTGAGAATGGGTAATGATAAACCTTGTCTAGTTGAAGGTAAAGGGACTATAATGTTGAATAACCTGATCAAATGTGAAAATGCTTACTTTGTAAAAGGACTGAATTATAATTTGTTACGTGTCTCATAGCTGAACAATTCAGGTCACCAAGTAGCATTTGAAAATAAGAAAGAAAATATCTTCAATGAATAGGGAAGGTTGATTGGAACCAGTGAGCAGACAAAAGGTAACCTTTTCTATCTTGGTGACACTAACACCACTTGTTTGATGGCTAGAAATGAAGACATATGGTTGTGGCACAAAAGGTTGTGTCATGTGAACTTTGACAACATGATAAAGATAAGCAATAAAATGAATTTTAGAGGCTTACCGAGCATGACTAAGCCCGAACATATCATGTGCAAGAATTGTCAAAAAGGTAAAATGACAAAGTCTAGTTTCAAGAGTAAAGCCCATACATCTAATGCAATTCTAGAATTAGTCCATACAGATCTATGTGGACCCATGAGGACAAAGAGTTACTATGGAGATAGGTATTTCATTCTCTTTATTGATGATTATTCTAGAATGATGATAGTCATGTTCTTAAAAGATAAATCTAAAGCATTCAAGATGTTTAAATGGTATAAAGCTATGGTAGAAAAACCAAGTGAAAATAAATTGAAATGCTTAAGGTGAGATAGAGGAGGGGAATTTACTTCAGATGAATTCACTAACTATTGCAATGAGCATGGAATTAAAAGACGGGTTTCTGCACCAAGAACACCATAGCAAAATAGAATTGCTGAAAGGAGAAACAAATCAATTGTTGACTGTGCAAGAACAATGATGATTGAGAAAAGTATCACTCAATATTTTTGGATGGAAGCTGTTAGTACTAATGTCTACACATTGAACAGAGTATAATTAAAGAGGACACAAAGAAGACACCCTATGAGCTTTGGTATGGTCGCACACCCAATGTAAGTTACTTCAGAATCTTTGGTAGTCAGTGTTATATTTTGAAGGAAGATAGAAATGGAAAACTTGACTCCAAAAGTGAAGAAGGTATCTTTCTAGGGTACTCAACCAAAAACAAGGCCTATAAGTGTCTTAACAAGTCATCTAACAAAATCATTGAAAGTACAAATGTAAAAATAGATGAATTTGCATAAAAGAATGATAAGGAAAGCAGAATGGAACTAAAGGACTATAACAGGTTTGTTTATACAGAACCTGACACTCTACCCAAGCAATAGAACAAATCACTTGAGCATCAGGCTGTAATTACCAAAAATTAGGATATTCCTCAAGATGATGTTCCGAACAATGGAGAACAAAATGAAGGTCAAGAAGATGATCAGAATGATGAACAAAGAGATGAACAGAAACTTGCCAAGTATGTCAGAAGACATCAACAAAAGAATCAATTCATAGGAGACAAGAGGGTTGGAACAAGAACAAAAAGTAAGTCACTAAACACCAGATGTTTTCTTTGTATTTTGAGCCTAAATGCGTTAATACTGCACTTGAAAATGAAGAATGGGTTAGTGCAATGAATGAATAAATAGAACAGATTGAGAATAAAAATACATGGACACTAGTACCAAGACTAGATGACAAGAATGTCATTGGTACCAAATGGATATTCAGAAACAAGCTGAATGAGAATGGAGAAGTCACAAGAAACAAAGCAAGGTTAGTATGCAAGGGGTATGCACAAGAAGAAGGAGTTGATTATGGAGAAACCTTTTCACCTGTTGCTATACTATAAGGAGTTAAAATCTTACTTTCTTATGCTGCATTTAAAGGATTCAAGGTATACCAGATGGATGTCAAATCTTCATTCCTAAATGGAATACTAGAAGAAGAAGTATACATTGAACAACCAGAAGGGTTTGTTGATCTGGACAAGAGAAACATAGTATGTAGACTACATAAAGCCTTGTATGGATTAAAACAAGCACCGAGAGCCTAGTATGAAATAATTCACTCATATCTCATTAGCATTAAAATTTTTAAAACAAGTGAAAACAGCAATTTGTACTTAAAAGAAGATACCGAAGGTAATATTCTGATTGCTGAAATTTTTGTTGATGATATCATTTTTGGGGGAAATGAAATGTTATGCAAATCATTTGCTAATGAAATGAGAAAAGAGTTTGAAATGTCTATGTTTGGAGAGATCAAATTATTTCTTGGTCTATAGATTCTTCAACAAGATGCAGACATATATATCACTCAGTCCAAATACATCAAGGAAGTGCTGAAGATATTCAAGATGGAAGATTCCAAACCAGTTGGAACACCTATGGCTACCGGATGTAAGATGACAAAGGAAGACAAATCCAATGAGGTAAATTAGACCTTATATAGATCAATGATTGGAAAAATGATGTATGTTGTTCATACTAGACCAGATATAAAACATGTAGTCAGAATAGTTTCTAGATTCTCTGCTAATCCAAAAGAATCACATATGACTACTTTCAAGAGAATTTTGAGATATCTGAAGAACACCGAGGACTATGGATTATGGTATAAAAGGGAAGGAAATTTTGAGCTACAAGTCTATACATATGTTGATTGGGCTGGAAACATTGATGACTGAAAGAGCACAACTGGGGGAGCATTCTTCATGGGTGACAGACTTGTCACATAGATCAGCAAGAAGCAAGGATGCATCTCTCAATCTACTGTAGAAGCAGAGTATGTTGTTGCTGCTACAAATTGCTCTAATATTGCATGGATCAAACAATTACTAGACGGTGTGCATATGAAGATTCTTGAACCAGTAATTATATATTGTGATAATACAAGTGCAATAAACATCTCTAAGAATCTAGTCATGCATGCTAAGACAAAGCATATTTCTCTCAAGTATCACTATCTTAGAGAAAAAGTGCAAGCAAAGGAGGAGATACTAGAACATGTTCAATCAAAAGAACAACTAGCTCATATATTCACCAAGCCATTACTGAAGGATACATTTGGGTACTTGAGACAGAGATTAGGGGTACAACCCTTGTCTATCGGTCAGTAAGCCGACTAGGAGGCTGCATCAGCCTAAACACAATGGAAGATCATTCATGTTGATGCACAACCGAGATGAAAAGCTACAGATTCATCTCTACACAACAAGGTACAAGTATGCACTGAACACCAAACACATTGTAATGCTGATGGATAGGGAAATTCAAGGAATATATTATGTAAAGGAATGGAACATGATATAGATAAGTTTTTTTTGGCATTGTTGTCAAAGGGAGATATTATCTCATTATCATTAGGGAGATATTTGCATTATCATAAGGGAGAGAACATCCATGAAGTGAAGTTCCTGAGTTATCCATCTAAGGGAGAGAAGTAACAAAGGGAGAGAGTTCATACAAAGAGAAAGATTGTTGTCAAAGGAAAAAGAGATTATCAAGAAGAAGAACAGTCAAGGCAGAGAACATATCAGAACAGAGACAGAAGATACTACATCTATCCAGTGAAGGGATTGAATATTGAAGACAACCACTCTACAAGAACAAAATCAAAGCCATTTTTGAGCTTACCGAGAACAAGACATTTGTAATAGTTACAATAGGAAAGCTTGATGAAACTGATATATTTCATATTGTATTAGTAATAGTATAGTATGATAATGTAGTATATTTCCATCAATGCCAAAGGGAGAGATTGATGACATGTAACTGATTGAATGTTTGAAGATATTAAGTTGATCACTGAAATGTAGAAAGATAATACAAGACATTAAATCAGTTAATGAATTGTATTTTCATTGATTTTAACTTAATATAATCTAATCGGTTATAATCAAAGTGTCAAAGACTTTAGAGATTTAGAGAGATAAAGATTATGCTTTCAGTAATGCATAAAAGATAAGCATTCACTATGTGACTTCAAACACCGACGGACAAAGATAACCAAAAGTCAAGTCACAGTGATGCCCGAGCAAAGTCACCGATGAACATTACTGACGAGAAGAATCATAAGCATAACTGAGGGACAGAATCATAGTGTAAACCGATGGAGAAGCCCAACGAGAACTGGAGTGTTGACTGAAGCTATCAAAGAGTTGAAATACTAAAATTAACTTGAGTTTAGAAATGACAAAATATCTAGCTGGCAGGGCTAAATGTGGACTTAACTGGTAGTTATCTTTGTTTTCATTGACAAGATAAAGCCAGAGATAAGTAAAGGATTTAAATTTGTTTTGTCTAGTTGGAAATAATATCTCTACGAGATAAATAAGGATTTTTTCTTTAAATCAAATTGTCTAAGATTGTGGATCATGCCAAGATCAAGAAAATCAAGAACCTAACAACGGTGATATCATGTCTATAAAGAGACAACTTAATTCATTACAAATTAAGGGGAGTGAATGAAAAAGAGGATGATAAAGAGAAACTAATGAAGAGAAACTTCATACAGTTCTGATTAATCAAGCTGGAGAAAGAGCTAAATTTTTCTGCGGACACCGAGCAACAAAGCATAGCATCACTGAGCAGAACAATAGTGGAGAAAAGGTATTAAAAGGACATATTGATCAGATTATTTTATGAGCTTTCAATAGATCTGAAAATCTACAAGTATAAGTCGTATGTGAACATATCATACTGTTTCAATTTAACCATTGATTCATAAATTCTCTTAACCAAGCGGGATTTAAAGATTATTTCTATATTGAGATACATCCCAAGGAGTATCAAAAATTTTGATCATGAAGATAGCATGAGATTCCAGATACCTATTGACAGGCCAAGTGAGTGTTTGATCAAGGAAGGTAGCATAGAGATTCCCGATATCAAGTGACAGACTAAACTTTTAAATCCTCTAACAAGGTCACACCTAACAGTGTTTTTTTAACCTTTAATAGGGTTGGCTCTTCACCGAGCTCACTTCAGAAGAGTGAAAATTTTGGGTTACCGGTCCCAAGTGGTTTTTCCCTTAACAGGGTTTCCACGTTAAAAATCCATGTGTCATTTTGTTTATGATTCATTACTTTAGTGTTTTACATTACACATAGATAATCTGGATTGATCGTTATACTCAAGATAATTTACTATCTTTCAGTAAATTAATAGACTGTTATTCAGTAAACATATAGTATAAGGTTTAACAAAGCATTCCAAGCAGTAGTAATTTGATAATTGTATTTGAAGGAATTCATCTTATAGGACTGAAGATAACTAGAGGGTTAATATTGTGTTACTAAGTTTTTGGGTTGATTATTGGAATATTTTTGAGGCCACTGATTCAACCCCCCCCCTCTTAGTTATTACTAATAGTTGAGTCCAAGCTTTCATATTAACATACTTGTTTACATTCAAAATACAATCATATATCTATTTGAATATCATAGCTTCATTGTTAGATTTACTTCTACTACTTGCTAGCATTCTCTATTTCAATTATTTATTTTAAGGTTAATTCCTAAATCGAGGTTTGACTAAGGCAAACCCCTCCCTCAACAAACAAAACCATTTTTCTTGTATGTACAGGTATAGTATGGTTAATTACAGAGCAGATTTGGATTACCCTTTTCAGCTAAATTTTAGGATCCATGAATAGGATTTTTGTAGGAGCAGCGCAGGTCGAGGTCAACATTTTGGGGTACAATTGCACCCCCACATTTGGGTCAGTTTGACCTGACTTAGAAAAGAAAAATATTTCTAGGTTTTCTCTGTCCCTGTGTTTCTATTCCAGATCTGGTTGCAGAATTCCCTGAAACTCAATACAAACATCCAAAA
>MU223839.1:2693247-2713140 GCA_018584345.1 Thuja plicata | reverse complement strand
ATATATATATAACATTTTTGTGAACCCGCGATAGACAACTCTTTCTTTTTGGTGTTAGATGCTTTGCCTCTTTTCCTTAGAGACTAGCTGTTGCATACATATTGGATTAGTTTTCTTGTATGTTCTTGCATTTTAAAATACAAACATCTACATACTCATAAAAATACAAAAACATTTCTTGCATTTCATTCACTATAAAGATCTTTAAGATGAGTTGGGGTATGGTTATTTTCCTCATTATTCTTCTCTTAGCATCTTTTTATAGTACTTATGATGTTTATGAGAGTATCATCCATTTCATCATGTTTGTTACTCTTCATGTTTCACTTGCTTATGCTATTTTGAGATTAACTAATAGTAGCTTTCCTACTTTCAAAACTTTCATTAAGAATTTGTGTAGTAGACTTATTTCTCTTTTGGATTATGGGAAAAATTTGGTAGATGATACCCCATTTTGTAATCTCCCTAATCCTAATCCTATCATTCCTAATCTAGTTCCTAATATTCCTAATCCTAATCCTATCCTTCCTAATCCAAATCCTAATATTCCCATTCCTATTTCTCCATCTTCTATCCCTAGTTCTTCCCACACTCGTGATGGGGCTCAAACTATGGTTCATGATCCAGATGTGCAAGAATTCTTCGATTTACCTTCCCCTTCTTACCTGATCCATGATGATGTTAAAGGGAAGAGCAACAAAACTTTTTATAAACCTATCATTCTTCATTACACAACATTTTCTCATGATCACAGTAAACAATCACCTCCTGTAGAATCTTTACAAGGTATGTACACTACCAAATACAATATGGTGGCTAAACAAGGTTATAAGGGTTTAGGGCTTGGTGTTAATAAACACGGTATTAAATATCTGATTCATCTATCCCCTAAACAAGATAAGAATGGTCTATGCTTTCCATTATCTTAACTTAAGGTGGTTGATTTTGATCGTCACCCTCATTATCATGTTCTTCTTCCAACACCTTCCTTAGATTACCCTGATACCCCTCAGGATGTGGCTAAGAAGGTCTATGTTTAGTTAATGAATTCTAAGAAGAAATCTTTAAACCTATGCCAAAAGATGCTCTCTCCAAGTACAAATGTCCTTTTCATTATAGTAATACACATTTACTTTCTGATTGTGTGCATTTCAAGATGTATGTTAGAGAAAGAGCTTCTTTAGGAATTATATCTCATTCTCGTGCGGTATTACAATTTCTTCATAATTTCCATACAGGGAATACCCCTCATTCTTTTATAATATAGATCTTTCTCCCTCTTGTCTCTTCACTTGGGGGCAAGAGGTATTTCTTGCATTTTTCTAGGATCCATTATGCTCTTAGCATGTATTTTTTTTTTAGCTTAATTGGTTATTATTTCTATATTCTATCCCTATGGTATTGTATTATGGTATGTCCTTCCTTTGCTCATAATCATCCATAGTTCTCTTCTAGTATTCATGATATATTTTCTAAGACATTTGTTTTGCAAAGATATCTCTTTGTCACAGAATCTCTTAATTTGATTGGTATATCCCTTGCTTTCATCCTTGGGGGGCAAGGTTTTCCTTCTTTTTTTTTGTCTAAGGATCTACTTTCCTTATCTTAGTGGCATTTGTTTATTCTGCCACATTATTTCCTTATAAAGACTTACGTTTTGGCTATGGATACCCTTTTATATGAGAGTTGATTTTCCTAGGTCATCACCTCTTCTTTATTTGATTTTCCTAGGTCATCACCTCTTCTTTATTTTTCAAATTATGTTCTTTATAAACTCTTTCCTTTGCTTTGGTTTAGAGTTTTCTTCCTTCATTTCAAGATTCCTCTTCCTCTTGATTGCAGGGGGCTTGATGATTGAATCTTTGATCCCTCTTTAATTTTCTTTGAAAGATGATATTTTATCCTAAGCACTCCTAGTCTATGGTGGGGGTCTTTTTGATAATATCTCTTCCCTTTGAGGATCCTTTTTCCATAAGTGACATATTCCTTTCATGATTATCTATGCTCTTAGATGTAAGGGTCAATACTCTTCGCTAAGATTATAGTGTACATTTTTGTTAATAGGATATCTCCTTAATTTTTGAAGTAGGTATCCTCCTTCTCTTCCTTATCTTGTCTATTAGGTATCCACGATAAGGAGGGGGGCATATATGGGGTCTCCCTTATACTATAGTTTACATTTTACAACATGCTAAATCCTTGGAAGGTAACGCACATAATTTTCTAAATTCTGAAGAGACACACATTTTATATTGCATAGTGATACAAGAATGTGGATCTATGGGTATTCCAAAATCCCTCAGAAGATGCATTACAATTACAAAATAGAGTTTATGGGTGAACCTATTGCGCTCTCCCTCTTTGACGATTCACGGTAAGGTGGGCATCTTACTGGGCGAGGTAATCACTCTCTCTTTTCTCTCTGTTGCTTTCATGCAAGTAGGATTATATCATGAAGCTATGTTATTTATAGTTTTTCTCTTGTCTTTCTTATATAGTCATTTATGCTTTTATGATAGCTTTCCAAATATGATATTAGTATAGGAAGCATTTCTTAGTAAGGTTTCCTTTACTAGTTGATTTGGGCTTTATTTTATCTTTTCTTTCGTACCCTTGTGCGTGTATGTTGAATTAGAATCCTTGGCTTGGGGGATCATGTCCTTGACTAAGTGATATTATACCTCATTGCAATCCACTAGAGTCTTTCTTCTAACTTTACCGCGAGTATGTTCTATTTCCATACTCCCGCTAAAGTGGGGGCTTAATGTATCATCTTAAAATGGAAGCACTTCCATGTTAAGATATTTTAGCCCTCCTTAGGAGGTGTTTTGGGCCATCACCATGTTTTCCTCTCATCTCTTCCCCTTCTACATCTTTTGTGCCTGTTTAGGACCCTGATTGGGCCTCTTTGGGCACTATTTATCTCACCTGGCATATTTTCTAGGGGTCTTGACCCCCTGGGTCAAGGTTGACCTCGACCTTGACCTAGGTCAAGTTTAAACTCGGCCCTGACCTAGGTCAGGGTCAACCTTGACCCTGACCTACGTCAGGGTCAACCTCGACCTTGACCCAGGTCCCCCTTTTCAATTGGAAAGTTTTTCGGTTGTCGGGGGACACTAAAAAGTTCATTTTCCCACTTTTGGGTCGGCTGTTTCAGGTTTCAAAGTAACGAATATTAAATTATATTTAATATAGGTCCACCTCTAGGGGTATAGGTCTAATTTAAATTTGATTCTCCTATTTAGGCCTCTCTATAAGATTGTGCCCTAGACTTGTATATAAGGAATCTTTTCTCCTCTCATTTTCTCTAAGTAATTCAAGCATCCATTATTCTACATGTTTTCAAGCTTCCAAGTGTTTAATCAAGGTTTTCAAGTCTTCCTCTCAAGCATTCAAGTTCTCCATTGAAGATCAAGGATTTAAGCTTTCAAGCCTTTGAAGGGATTTGGCTCAAGCATTCAAGATTCATCATTCAAACCCTAGATCTATCCATTATGGTGGTGTGATCTTCCTTCAAGATCCTTTGTGCATCTTCAAGATTCATTCATTCTTCCTTCAAGGTGGATTCCAAGCATAAAATCATGGAGGTTTTTGATTTCTAATGATGAGTCCAAGCTTTCATATTAACATACTTGTTTACATTCAAAATATAATTGCATATCTATTTGAATATCATAGCTTCATTGTTAGATTTAATTCTACTACTTGCTAGCATTCTCTATATCAATTATTGATTTTAAGGTTAATTACTAAATTGGGGTTTGACTAAGGAAAACCCCTCCCCCAAAAAACAAAACCATTTTTCTTTCAGGTACAGTTACAAGATGACAAATGACAGAGCAGATTCGGATATCCTTTTAAGCTAACTTTTGGGATCCACAAACAAAATTTATGTCAAAGCAACGCAAGTCGAGGTCAAAATTTTGGGGTACAATTATGCCCCCACATTTGGGTCAAGGTCGACCTAACTTAGAAAAGAAATAGATTTATGGATTTTCTCCATCTTTGTGTTTCTATTCCAGATCCGTTTGTAGAATTCCCCAAAACTCAATACAGACATCAGAAAATAGATATTTCCAAATCTGCTACCTTCCAAGATAAATGTTTCATTTCAATTATGGTTTTAAGAAATTTAGATCTATTGTTTCACTTTATAATTAAGGAATTAGATCCTCCTTTCCCTCTTTATCCATAACTATTTGATTCCTTTTTTCATTGATCATCTCCTTCTGATTAATCAATTGGGATCTCCTTGTCTTGGATTAGGAGGTCACACATTTCCATCCACACCCACACACACTACAATCACAACCACACACACACACACATATATATATTTATTTATTTATATCTTACAATTTTTTCCTTAATTAGAATCCCGCTTGATTTCGCCTCCACACTTCATATCACAAACTCACACACATCTTACTTCTTACACTCATTCAATCCACACTTGACCTTATATATATATATATAAGCCTTGTCAAGTCAGCTTGAATAACCTTCCAAATAAATAATAGAACTTAAGTCTGTCCACTGCATATAACCAATTAACCATAAAATGTAAACTGTTGTTAGTTGCCTGATACTAAAAGCATAACTCGGTTAACATTGTAATCCTTCAATGCCCGACCATTACTGTAATGGCTGAGTTAACTTGGTTAGAACTGAAAATCACTTTGGTCTTCTTGAATTCCTTAGAGAACTTGGCATACACTGACTGTGCTTAGATAGGATTAGACATTTTTGTAAACATCACTACAATTGTGTAAACATCAATGACAATACACAATTGAATAATTGTCATCAACAATCTCCCTCTTTGGCATTGATGGCAACATGACATGTCATAATACAAAGAATTATAGAGAAACAAAAACAAGGATAAAAATTTATTAATTTCCTTAGTTTCATTCTGATCCTCATCCAGAAAACTCCCTCTATCTTCACAATCACTGAAACACAGATTTCTCCCTCTTACATTAATCTTTGTTTCTAATAATTTTTTCCCCCTCTGTCATCAATAATATTTACCTTAATAATCTTTCCTTTAATTATTTCTATTGGCATGACATCAACAATCTCTCCCTCTTTAACAACCAATGCCAAAGACACCATCCAATACACATCCAATGAAGGTGTAATGTACCTGTTTGTACCGATTCATATGCAATGAGCTCTGAAAATCTGCATCAACATGTTAAATATGTTCTTTAGCTTGGTTTATGCATCACTAGTTTGTCCATTAGTGAGCCTCAGTTAGGGGAATCACCCCTAGATTTCCTCTAAGATATAAGAATGCATCCTTAGGTAACGGTTTTGTGAATATATATGCAATTTTTTCTTTATTATTTACATATTCCAACCTTACTTCCTTGTCTTGAACCAATTCTCTCAAGAAATGATACTTTATTGCTATATGCTTAGTCTTAGTATGCATCACAGGGTTCTTTGAAATTTTAATAGCACTAGTGTTGTCACAATAGATAATAGTTGGTTCTTTTATTTCTTCCTTCATACCTGATAATAATTGTTTGAACCATATGATATTTGAACAACTTACTGCTGTAGAAACATACTCTACCTCTGTTGTAGATTGAGAAATGCAATTTTGTTTCTTGGTGGTCCAAGAGACTAATCTCTTACCAAGGAATAACGCTCCACCACTTGTGCTCTTTCTGTCATCAACACTTCCTTCCCAATCAACATCAGTAAAAGTCTTCAAATCAAGGTTTCCTCCTTTCTTATACCATAATCCATACTCTTCAGTAGCCTTAAGATGTCTCATAATTATTTTGAGATCCAACAAATGATTCTCTCTAGGATTATCTGAAAACCTTGCAACAATACCAACTGCTAATACAATATCAGGTCTAGTGTGAACAACATATTAAAGTTTACCAATCATGGATCTGTAGGTAGTCTGATTTACTTCATTTAAGTCATCATCCTTAGACAACTTATGTCTAGTAGACATAGGTGTCCCAACTGGTCTGGATTCTTCCATTCCAAATTTCTTCAGTATCTCTTTGATGTATTTAGACTGGGTAATTTAGATACCATCCTTCATCTGATAAACTTGTAAACCAACAAATAATTTGATTTCACCAAACATAGACATCTCAAATTCCTTACTCATAGCTTCGGAGAATGCTTTGCATAAATCATCATATCCAATAAATAGTATATCATCAACAAATATCTCTACTAACAGTATCTTGTTTTGAGGTCCTTCTTTGATGTACAAGCAACTATTGTCATTAGTTCTCTAAAATCCAATACTTACTAAGTAACCATGCAATCTTTCATACTAGGCTCTAGGAGCTTGCTTCAGTCCATACAAGGATTTGTGCAATTCGCAAACTATATTCCTTTTGTTAGGATCAACAGAACCTTCAGGTTTCTCAATGTAGATTTCCTCTTCAAGAATTCCATTCAGGAATGCAGATTTTACATCCATTTGGTATACCTTGTATCCTTTATGTGTTGTGTATTCCAGAAGAGTTCTAACTCCTTCAAATCTTGCAACAGGAGAAAAAGTTTCTCCATAATCAATACCCTCTTCTTGAGCATATCCTTTACACACTATTCTTGCTTTGTTTCTAGAAACTTCACCTTTTTTATTCATCTTGTTTCCAAAAACCCACTTAGTACCAATCACATTCTTGTCTTTTGGTCTAGGTACAAGAGTCCAGGTTTTGTTCTTTTCTATCTTCTCAATCTCTTCATTCATGGCTTCTATCCAAATTTCATCATTCAATGCATCTTTAATGGATATAGGTTCAATTTAACTAAGAAAACATGTACCTTTAATTTTGTTCCTTGTGATTATACCTTCTATCTAATCTCCAATTATTTTCTCAAGTGCATGATGTCTTCTGACATATTTTTCAAGTACAGGTTCCTTCCTCTTTGATTCTGGGCTTGTTCCACTTGGTTCACCATATTCAAACATTTTTTTATGATCTTCCAACTGATACTGGGGTTTCGATGTCTAAGACTCGGGCGCCTCTGTCTATGACTCGGGCGCCTCTATTTGTGACTCGGCTGCCTCTGTCTGTGACTCAATTTCTTCAGTTAGCAGATCAGGTTGCAAAAGTTGCAACAAGGTTTGTGCTGATGAATTCAATGATTGAAATGGTTATTGTCCAATCACCATTTCTTGTGTCTTATATATAGTATCAGGTTCATAATACACAAAGTTTCTGTAGTCCGCAGGCTCTTTACTGCTCTTTTCTTCACTTCTCTCTGCAAAATCATCAATATTTACATGTACGCTTTCTATGACTTTATGAGTAGTAAGATTAAAAATTTTATATGCTTTTCTTTTGCAGGAGTAACCTAGGAATATACCTTCATCACCTTTTACATCAAATTTTCCATTTCTTGTTTCCTTATAGATGTAACATTTACTTCCAAATACTTTGAAATAACAAACATTGGGTTTATAGCCATACCATAATTCAAAAGGTGGCTGCTCAATACCTTTCTTCAGTTGAACTTTGTTCAAGGTGTGAATTGTTGTGCTGGTGACTTCCTTCCAGTATTTGGTTGCAACATTCTTTTCAATCATCAAGGTTCTTGCACAATCCATAATAGATATATTTCTTCTTTATGCTATCCCATTTTTTGGTAGCGTACCTGGGGAAAATACTTGTCTCTTGATTCCTCTTTCATTGCATAATTAATTAAACTCATTAGAAATAAATTTACCTCCTCTATAAGATCTTAGGCATTTTAGTTTCTTTCTTGTCTCCTTCTCAACTCTGGAAAGGTACCACTTAAACTTCTGAAAAGCTTCTGATTTTTATTTAAGAAACATAACATTCATCATTCTGGAATGGTCATCAACAAATAGAATGAAATACTTCTCACCTATGTAACTTGTTCCATTTGGTCCACACAAATCAGTATGCACTAACTCCAAGACTTCTTTTGAATTGTAATTCTTGCTATTGAAACTAGTTTTTCCCATCTTCCCAATTTGACATTGTTTGCATATTGCTAATTCATGTTTCTTCAGAATAGGAATACCTCTTACTCTTTTGTTCTTGCTTATGTTGACCAGGTTATCAAAATTCACATGACACAACCTTTTATGCCATAACTAGCTTTCTTCTACTTGTGCAATAAAACATGAACTTTCAGTGAGATCAAGATATAATAGATTACCTTTTGTTTGCCTACCAGTTCCAACTAGGTTTCCCTTACCATCTAGGAGCTTGGCCTTACCATTCATTAATTCTACCTTGAAACCAATGTTTTTCAGTTGTGCCACACTTAGTAGATTCACCTTAGTCCTTCAACCCAATAAGCATTATCACATTTGATTCCTTTAGTTAGATCAATACAACCTTTACCTTTCACATAGCAAGGTTCATCATTCCCAAAACTAACACTCCCACCATCATAGTGCTCAAGATGTTCAAATTTGGTTTTACCACCATTCATGTGGTGAGAACAACCACTATCAATTATCCAAGTGTCATTCTTGCTAATATGAGAGTAAAGTGCATTCTTTTCATTATCTTCATTGTCTAACTCATCCTTAATAGCAATGTAAACCATTTCATCTTCATCACTATTAGAATATTTTTCAATATAACAAGATTTCTTACCTTTGTCCTTGTAGCTTTTTTAACTCTTGAAATCCTTCTGGCCTTTGCACTTGTTGAAGTTTCTCTCATCTTTGTCTTCTTTTTTTGGACACTTAGCAACAATGTGACCAACCTCATTACATGAAAACAAAATCAATGGTATTCTCCCTTTGTACTTTCCTTTGGCAACTCTCTTTGCAAGTAATGCTTCAATGATTTCCAGACCTTCATCATCAAAATCATCATCACTATCACTCTCAATCTTACTAAGAATTTTTTGTCTTCAATTATTCCACCGAAAATAGATGATGGAACTGACACTTTTCTTGATCCTTTCATTGTATTTTGTAATGTCCTCTCCTTTCAATTTCATATGATCAAACTGACCTCTAAGGATTTTTGTTGTAGCTCTCTTTACATTGTCATCTCCATCTATATCATGTATTTTCTTCCACATATCATAGGCAGTAGGGCAGTCCTTGACTTCATCAAATTTGGAATAGCTGAGTGAGGAAGCTATATCAATCATCATTATGTTATGATTCTTCATTTCCATCATCTGATCAACAGACATAGGTCATGGGGGTTCCACATACGTTTGATCTAGGAATTGCAAAGCAGTGTCTCCAATAGTAGATAGATGTAGCCTCATCAAATCTTGCCATGTAGCGAATTTTTCTTTGTTAAGCTTGGGGATCTCCCTTCTCTAAGACATCTTTGATCTTTAGCTTAGGCCTTGAAACCTTTCCTGAAAGCGCCAAATGCTCTAATTCCAATTTTTGGAAATGAGTTGAGTAACTAAGAGGGGAGGGTGAATAAGTTATCACAAAAACAAATCCAAGTCCCTTAGATGTCTTAATCAAACTTATCACTATTGCTCAGTTAATACAGATATTCTACTATCACTCGGTTAACAAACAAAACTTTAAGATATTAACTATGATTATCCTTTAGTGATTAAGTGCAAAAACATAAAGCATAAAGAAAATAACACGTACACAGATGACACCAATATTTAACGTCGAAACCCAGTTTGGAAAAATCACCAATTGCAACTAGTTACTATGTTTCTCTCTTCTGAAGTGAGCCATGTTAGGAGTCAACCCTATTAAAGGTTACAATACACACTATTAGGTGTGACCCTGTTAGAGGATTTAATCACCCTATAAGGAGTGGCCTTCTTAGAGGTCTTCAAAAAATTCAATGTAGAAATGTAACCTTGTGAGAGGATTTACAAAAGACTATTAAGTCTACTCTGTAAAGAGATTTAGATCACTGCTACAATTGTTAGAGAGTAACAATGGATTGACCTGTTTGACGAAGAAAATATCTTTGCTTATTAGGATCTCTGTGTCTAGCTTTAAACTGGATCCTCATTGATAAAATATTCTATTGCAGCTTTGTATGTTCTGTCCTTAATCAAAATCCCATTTGATTTTGTCTCCACACTTCATATCACAAACTCACACAAATCTTACTTCTTACACTCATCCAATCCACACTTGACATTATATAGATGATAAGCCTTGTCAAGTCGGCTTGAATAACCTTCCAAATAAATAATAAAACTTAAGTTTGCCAGTTACATATAACCAATTAACCATAAAATGTAAACTTATGTTAGTCGGCTGATACTAAAAGCATAACTCAGTTAACATTGTAATCCTTCAATGCTCGACCGGTACTGTAATGCCCAAGTGAACTCAGTTAGAATTGAAAAATCACTTTGGTCTTCTTCAATGCCTGAGAGAACTTGGAATACACTCATTGTGATTGTATAGGATTATACATTTGTGTAAACATCAATGATAATACACAATTGAATAATTGTCATCAACACCACCTTCTTTTGAGTGCGCCCTCTCCTTCCATGGAAATCTCTACACAAACAGACACATAAATATGAGTCCAGTAACAAAATTTGGGATCATGAAAGAGTTGGGTTAGAGAAGAGAGGGGATAAAAAAGGAGTGGTCTTTGTTTATTTTTCTCTTATGGAATCCCTAACCCTAATTTCAAATTAGGGTTAGGGATTTTCCAACATTTGTAGATCTTTCTTTTATTAGTGTTTTAAAAACTTATTTACATTTACTATAATGCAGACCTTTTTTGGAGATGAAGATTTAGACTTTCTTAGGTGGAAATAGAATTAGTTTATTATCATCTTTTACACTTGTTTTTTTTAAATAAATAATTAACCTTAAGTGTAGAAACTTAATTTATCATTGGGCTCTTAAATATGCCACTTTAGCATTAAAATAGTAAATAGATATAAATCTCTAATTTATTTAATGTTGGAAGGAAATAATCATAACTTTAATAAATTAATTGTTGGAGTAAGAAATATCTAATTTTAATATATCATGATGGATAACTTAACTAAGTCTTCTAGTGATATAGGGTTAATTATTAATAAGCGGTTTTAAAACCATTAAGATCATTTCAGACATTAGATTATTATAATCTAAAGAGTTTGGAGAGTTGCATAAACCTTAATAATTTATTTATGCTTGTGTTTTATGTAACCTTCTTTAGTAGGGAAAACATTATTGTCTTGATTTAAAATAAATTTAATACTTAGGAATCCCGTTTTAGATTACTATAACAATAAGTTTAATTAGGCTATTTATGGCCAACAAATTTGTATATGTACTTAACTAGGTAATGTTATTTTTACATGGTCAATACATGTGGCCAGTGTATTGGCCAGTGTAAAATAATGTTATGGATTAATTAGATAACTAAGATTTAAAATCTTGACTAAATTTTAAACTAATGTGAAGAGGTAGTTGTGAAACCAAGTTTAGATTTAACTCTAGGAAACTATCGAATTAACAGTTGATCAAACTAGACCCTTGTAAAACTCATGGGTTGAGGGATGTTGACTCACGTCATGATTACCCCTCAACCCTAGCTATCGACATTTGACCTTCTACCCCTCTTGAACTCAACCCCTTCATCTTAACGTGTTTCTCTTATTGGCACTTAGCAAGCTAGAGAGTACAGTCACTTCAACCCATAGTAAAATTTTCAAAAAAATTGTTGCATTTTTAAATGCAAATTTGGGCATGACATTTTGGTATCAGAGCCATGTTTCAACCTTGAAACCTTAGACCCATTGTGTTTAGCCTTATTAACCTTTAAAATTTTCTTTAACTTGTAGGATGCCTCCCATTACTTGGCAGGCTCATCGACGTGGGAGAGGTCATGGTTGTACCCATGTAGCGCCAGCTCATGATGAGAGAGATGTAGAGGGTGCTAGGGTGGGAGAAGGAGAGGAATAGGAACCTCCTCATGTTCCACCACCAAATCTAAATTAGGTAGTACTAAAAGCTCTCCAAAATCTTGTAGGGATTCTTATGGATAGGTTACCACTTGGAGATCAGATAGCAAGGTCGGGGGGAGCAGCCTGTGAGCGGAGTAGGAGCCCTCATCCTTGACGAGTCAAGGAGCAGGCAGAACAGGAGGTTGAATCTATTCACATGGCACATCCACCACCAGGGTATGTACCTCAAGAAGGTAGAGGAGCACCCCAGGATGTGGGGGACCATATTAAGGATTTTCTCTGCCTCAGGCCACCACCTTTTTCAGGAGCCACAAATGGGATCGAGGTCAAGGCGTGGTTACTGAGTTTAGAGAGATTCGTTGGATTGCACGCATGTGAGATAAATGTAAGAGCTTGATTGGCCATCCACTTGTTGAGAGGGGGAGCCTCAATTTGGTGGCAATAGGAAGTGTTCAAAAGTAACCTGGTTATTGATGTCCTCACCTAGACAGAATCATTTTTAGAGAGATTTAGGGACCGTTACCTCTCAGAGCATTACAGGAAGCATCGCATAGACAAGTTTCAAGATCTGCAGTAGAGGGGATTATCTATTGCTTAGTATGAGAGTATATTTCTTGAGCTTCTACCTTATGTGGAGTACATGAAGGATGAGAATCTCCATGTCAACCGCTTTTTTAAGGGGTTGAATGCATCTATTTCTAGACCTATTTCTAGACTGGTGTGCATGGACCTATGAGAGGCCATAGAGAAGTCCTTGATTGCAGAGGTGGTGTAGGTCAGAGGACACGATACACAGGATCGGTCACAAAACTAGAATTCATCACCTCAGATTATAGGATATCAGAGACCCCCTTGGAAGGGGAATTAGAGGCACTCATTAGGGACCTTTAGAGCCTAAAAACCTCAGCCACAACAGAGTCAAAGGACTAGACCGGGACAAGGATAGTAGGGATTTAATCCCAAACAGTGGAAGGCATAGGGGCCTAGAAGAGATCAGAGGTCACATGCACCATACAAACCTCCAACGAGGACTTAGTAGACCTCTCATAGTGGATTTAGTGGTTCTAGTAAGGTAGGGGGGTCGCAGTACACTAGATCACAAGGCATATAGATGCAGTCTTGAGGGCCTTGTTTTACATGTGGGGCCATAGGTAATTTTTCTAGGGATTGTCCCTAGGGAGGTGGTTTGCATCTAGTAGCATTTGAGGCCATGGTTGGGGACTTGGGTAAGTCCCATAGAGTCTTTGCAGCAGTAGATAACCGCCAGGCTCAGCATCAGACCATAGTGATTGAGGCAGCATGTATGATTCAAGGTAGTGTCATCACTATCCTTTTTTATTCAGGAGCTACTGATTCTTTCATTTCCCCATTTGTAGTGGAGAGTTACGGGATAGTGGCAGCTAGACAGGAGGTGAATTGGGAAGTGGATTTAGCATTAGATGTTAGGGTATCAATTGATTCTATAGTCAGAGATTGTTAGTTATAGATAGGAGATATGACCTCTATGATAGATCTAAGTATTACCTCTCTTGGTTCTTATGATGTAGTTCTTGGCATGGTTTGGCTTTGTGCCCATAGCACCAAGATGGATTGCAGACAGAAGAGGGTCAAATGTGTAGATGGTTTAGGTTCACCCATGGTCATTTCAGGGGTCCACAGACCCATATCTCTCTGTGTGATCTCCGCCATGTAGCTTAAGCATTGCATACACAAGGGATGTCATTTATTTGCTATTACCATCAGTGACAGGGAGGAGGAGGAGGAGAAGGGAACCTCCCTTGATGACTTCCATATATTACAGGAGTATGCAGATGTTTTTCCCTCAGAGCTAGCTAGTATGCCCCCACCTAGGGAAGTTGACTTTCATATAGACCTTGTGCCAAGAGTTGTGCCAGTGTCTAGAGCCCCTTACAGGATGACTACTCATGAGCTCAATGAGCTCAAGATTCAGTTGGAGGATCTCTTGGAGAAAGGGAACATTCACCCTAGTGTTTCACCTTGGGGAGCACCCATCATCTTTGTTAATAAGAAGGATGGATCACTTATGTTGTGCATGGATTACTGTCATATTAATAAAGTAACCATCAAGAATCGGTATCTTCTCCCTAGGATCAATTATTTATTTGATCAGCTTCAAGGTGCCCAAGTATTCTCTAAGATAGATATGAAATTTGGATACCATCAGTTGCAGATTGTGGAGAGTGATATCCACAAGACATCTTTCCACATGAGATATGGCCACTATGAGTTTACAGTAGTTCTTTTTGGCCTCATGAATGCTCCAGTAGTATTTATGAGTCTTATGAATGAAGTATTCCGTACCTTCTTGGATAGATTTTTAATTATGTTCCTAGATGACATATTGATATACTCTTATAATGAGGAGGACCATAAGGAGCACCTAAGATAGGTTTTGCAGTGCTTGAGAGATAATCTATTATATGGCAGTTTGTTGAAGTGTGCTTTCTTTAGGTCAGAGGTCCACTACCTTGGCCACATTATATAAGGTGATGGGATCGCATTCGACCCATCAAATATTAGAGTTATTATGGATTGCCTACACCTACCACTGTGTCAGAGGTCAAGAGCTTCATGGGGTTAGTGGGTCACTATGTTGGGACTGAAAAAAGCAGTAAGGGTTTTTGAAGTACCATGTTAAAATTTTGCATTTTGACCTCCTAAAGTGCCTTTTGAGCCTATTTCCCTTGATGAAATCCTGAGGTCTACCATGCATGAAAGGTGCTAATCACTCTTGTTTAGGCATTTGAAGACATCCCGGTTGGTCAGTTTCAAGTTTCGAGTTATTTCGTGATGTCTTGTTTTAGGCACTTGTCAAAATCTGCATTTATGCCTGTGTTAATCTGTTGTAACTGGCCTAGTTCACATTTGAATATCTTGTGTCTTGTTGAGTGTCATGGCCCACCACATTGGGGATGTTTAGTATGTGTATCAGAGAACCTATGTTTCAAATCCCAAGTCATTTCGATATGTTTTGACTAGTTTTCAAATCCCTCAAAGTTGGTAGTTTACTGTTGTCATGCATTGTGTAATTGATCAGAATTCTGAGTAGCCCTGTTTGATTGACCATAACTTTTGACCTTATGACCTAATATAAAGAATTCCTTTTGTACTCCATTTTAGAGGTCAAATAATTTTTTAGTCTCCGTCCTCAAGTCATGACAAATCCATTTGGTCAGTTTGCTAAGCCATTTCCATTTGCAGTTTCTATCAGTATGCCAAACTGTCAAATGCAGATTTCTGAATGACCTACTTTGAGGTCTTAAAATTTTACACCTGGTTGAATGGAATGGATAATTGATTGCTCCCCTATATTCTAGGCATGGAAATGTGCTATCCTGATGATTTTCAGGTCATGATGAATCCGTTTGTCCAATTTGCCAATCTGATTCCGTTTGCAGTTTCTAACAATTTGATGCAAATCAGTTGCACAGCTTGGTCGGAGGCCCTGTTTGTGAGGATATATCTTGAGCACTGTGATTGGTCACATCAAGAAAATGGTTTCCTTGAACTATAGACAAAATTTAATTCAAGTTTTCCATGTCTTAGATCCTGAGGGTTTTGTTTGCACACTTTCCAAATGTCTTTCCGTTTGCAGAAATCGATATTCTTCATGTTTCCTATTTTCTGTATTTTCAAGTGGCTACTTTCGAGCGGTCACCAAATGTTCCTATATAATTGTCAAGAGGCGCCCTTCTGGATCTATATCATCCATATAGCATACTTCCAGTATCCAGAGGCTCAAATTCTAAGGAGATCTTTTGACATGTTTTCAAAGCCGCAACCAAATGCAGTTCATTGCTCTTTGACAGTGTAATCTGCAAAATCGTTGTGAAGAGGCAACTTAAGTGCTTAAAATATTTGGACCTGTTGGGTTTCGTCAGATGTCATTTTGCAGTATGGAGGAGTGTTAACCATGGTACATGTGTGCCCAGTGCCACATTCTGGTTATTTGATCTTGTCAGTTTTTAAAGCCAACTCCAGGGGCCAGTTGCCATAAGCGATATTTATTTGCAAAGAAAAATTGAAATAAGAAAATTCAGAGATTAAAATATCTCACCCCGTGCATTGTCTGGAAAAGTTCTTTTGTAGGATGAAGGTTTATAATCCAGTCTGCATGTTTTGGTTAGTTTTCAAACGCACTCCCGAAAGCAATTTGCCCAATCCGAGCATTTATCACGACAGATTGAATTCCGAATTTCAATAGTGGCTTATTACGAATTCTAAAGCTAAGGTTCGAGAAACTTCTAGAGGAATCTCATCTTGAAATTTGGCTTATGCCAAGGAGCATTGGTTTTAAAAGAAAACATTCATTTAAATGCAAGCGACAAGCATCAAGCAAGTGCAGCATGTATGCACCATATTCACCAGTCTGTGCAAGTCAACAATAAGAGCCAGAGCGAGTTGAATGAAGATTGAAATTGGAAAGTGATAGAATAATGAAAGACTCTCTTTTCACCGTGCACATTGGAGGCATAGACAAAGCATGTTTCTTGTATCAAAACCCACGCTGGAATTTGGCGAAGGCACTGGAAATAGAAGACTCAAGTTTTGTGTTAAAAAAAAAAAAAAAACATAAACACCTTGCAGGCTGCGGAATGCTTTAAAGAATTCTACACAAGGCATTTAAACTCTTAGCAAATGCAATTCGCAGGTGTAAAGCCAATCCCACGACTTTGTCTACAGGAGGAGATCAATGCATATTCTATGTAAGATGTTTGAAAATATAAATGCCTAAAATGTTGCGTAGAAGGAGAGGCCAGTACATATTTTTGTTAAAAGACAAAGCATAAGGGAGATTTAACCAATGCATTGTTTAAAAGCTAAGCATGTTGAATTTAAAGAGACCAATGGAAGCCATCAAACATGGAAAATGCATTGCCAGGTGTGAACTAAAGATGCTGCATACAAAATAGAAGTAGATTTAAAAAAAAAAAAAAGAAGTCTCATTGTAAACACTTTTGGCAGGTGTAAGCCAGTGGGAAAAGTCTGCGCTGGATTGTAGAGAAAGAAGACTTGCACAAGGCATGGAGTCCTGTGCTATTCAAATTCAAGAGGCCTAGCATAGTTTTGAGAAAAGCCTGCACATTGTTTATAAGGTGTGTGCTAAGTTTTGAAGTTTGGTTTTAATAATCAAATGCCAGGGAGCTTGCACTTATTGCTAGGCAATGAAGGCTGCACATTGAGGGTGAAAGACATTTAAAGTCATCTAAAATACTTGGTTTGATCATGCTGGTCTGGACAGAAGCATGGGGGATTTACTAAACAGCAGACTTTCCAGCTAATGCATCGGCAGGTGTAAAGCCAGTTCCATCCCCTTTACCAGCATGCTGCTTGCAAAATAGGACAAAGGAGTCTCAGAGGTATTAAGCAATTGCAAGGAAGTTGTATGAAGACCAACAGAGGCTACGCTGGAAGCTTGAAGCAAAGGTGGATAAAAGAAGAATCCCACGTAGGAGAGAGGCATTTAAAACAAAAATATATGTCAGTAAATGGAAGTGCCTATTTATGTTTCTATGGCTGCCAGCACATAAGTCAAAGTTTTAAAATATTTCATTTGCCAAATATAGTTTGCAGGAGTAAGAATTCAAAGAACTACGCATGAATTGAAAGAAGAAATTTCCAAACACATAACAAATGCAAAGAAGAACATCACGCAGATAATGAAGACATGCCAGTGTTGTTTTGAATGTTTTAAATTATAAAAAGGGGGAAATATTTATTTGCATGGTTGACTGCTAAAGCAAGTAGAT
The DNA here is from genome assembly GCA_018584345.1 of Thuja plicata. Taxonomy (NCBI): domain Eukaryota; kingdom Viridiplantae; phylum Streptophyta; class Pinopsida; order Cupressales; family Cupressaceae; genus Thuja; species Thuja plicata. The sequence goes on along the minus strand of MU223839.1, from coordinate 2,695,486 downwards.
GAGGGATTTTAAAATTCTAAAACAAAGCAACTGGCAGTTGCCAACCACATTGCACAACGTATGGTGTATGCTTTTCAAAACTTTACAATGGAAAATTGGTGAAGGAGCTCCAGCGTGGTGAGTTAAGGATAGCACTGGGTCTGAACAAAGCTGTACCTGAAAGCCAGCAGTGCAAGAGGGATTGGAAAGGAGGGGAGAGCATGCCCTGTGCAAACCGTGAAAGCCAGAAAACATTCAATATTGAATGCAATTTTTAAGATGAAATGAAAAAAGGAAACCATGGAAGGTGGCACCCAGACCTCTGGAAGACATTGATGATCTTCATTAGCAAGGAAATGATGCCATTAATGAGCAGTTATGTTGAAAGTCTCAGACATTTTGAAAATAACGAAAATGGGATTATCCACATTGCCTATGCATTGTCAATTTTTAGTATTTATATACTAAAGGGCACCATACATGAAATAAGTAAGAGAACCAAGAGGCCATTTGGTGGGCCTCTTGGTTGAAGAAGGTAATGCGCGGTGGGTCCCACCCTAAATTTGGATGAAAATGAACAGATGACAAGTGGCGCCCAGTTGGCGGTCAGTGAATCAGAGGATGCCATGTGGCACCCAGTAGGCACCAAGTGGCGCAAGGACAGTGCAGTTCAAAAGCACCAATCAGAAATTGACATGTGGCACCAAGTGGGCCTGTGGACCAATCAAAGGGTGACACTTGGTGCATTCTGGTGAGATGTGCAAATTTCATAATATTTTTTATTTTTGAAATTCTTTCAACAAAGAGTTAAAAAGTGTGCATCTTCCACAAAATCCAAGGGTTTGCTTATTGGCTTAATGGAAAGATGCACACCATCTAACCTATAAGCAAATAAGCTCTTGTGACAAGTGTCACATGCTGGTGCATTGTGAGGAAAAATGAATTAATTGAAATAATCAATTAAATCCATCACAAAAGGCAGTGGGTTAACTAGTGTGCAATTTCAAAAGGATCTAAGGTTTTTCTTATTGGCTTAATGGGAAGATGCTCACCATCTAACTATTAAGCAAATAAGCCATTGGCCCACTTGGCACTTTAGACACATGGCACCTAGTGGATCTGCAGGCAAATCAGAGGCTACCACGTGTAATTTTTGAAAAAGGGTTTTAACATGATATTTAAAAGGCTATTGAATCCGTGAGATTAAAACATTAAATTGAAATATTATTCAATAGTCAAACTATTGAATTAATGCAAATATTACAATTTTTTAAATGAAAATCTGCACGGGAAGGCAAACTGGAATTAAACATTCAGAGGGAAAATTTAATCCGATATACCAAATATCATATATCGTCAAAAAGGTCTCGGAAAGAGGATTCTGATTTTGCAGACCATTTGAGTCTAGATCAAATCAGATTCTTGTTGTTTCTATTTTAACAGTTGCAGATTTTTTCTGGGGATAGACAAGTGTCGGTGATGGAATTTTGTTTTTTCCTTTCTCCTATATCTGGTTTTTTCTCAACTGTAACAGAGGATGGTGAAAATTATGCTATTGGGCAGTATTCAAGCTCTTGAGTTTTATTTCTTTGTGTTCATGGTCTTACAGTGTTCAGTTCCAGATGAATTTCAATGAATAATAATGGAATCCCTGTTCAAATATCTGTCTGATGTCTTTGTATGCTTGGTGTTAATTCTTGTGTATTAATTTGTAAGGCATGTTAATGCACCAGTTACAAGGTAGCTGTGGTTTTGTTTTTTGAGTTTCTTTCAAGGAGAGATTAAATCTCGAATGCAATTTCTGAGAATTGAATGTCTGTATATGAATTTGATGTCTGGATATTGAAATGAGAAGAATGGATTGTAAGGCATTTCATTCAGGTTATTTGAGTTTGAAGTTGGGGTTTTCTGGGAATGCATATTTGTTTGACTCTGTTTCCCAATAGATAAGGCACTGGTCTTTTGCTAGTTATGCAGTTTCATCATCAATCATTTAAAATCAAACCATTTTCCATTTCCTGTTTAAGAGCAGAGATGTGTACAAGTTGCATTGAATAGTGCAAATATATTTGGTGATTCCTTCTAGAAGTGAATCTGATAGGTTAGCCTGCCTGAGCCTCCAGGTTCGAAGAAAAGAAGGGTGAATATCCTTGTTGTTGCATTGACCATTTTCCTAGTTCTTAGCAAATCATGTAGGTGGGATCCTGCATAAGATTGGTTGAGTTGAACTCCCATATCTTATAAGTCTGAGAACTATCCA
>MU223839.1:2662675-2682061 GCA_018584345.1 Thuja plicata | reverse complement strand
TGTGTGAATTCATCAAAGAACAAATTTTGGTCAGATTTGGGGTTCCAACAAAATTGATCATGGATAATGCCTCATATTTCTCATCCTCAGAAATCGTTGCCTTTTGTTATGACTATGGAATTCAGATAGGGCATTCTTCAGATTATTTCCCTCAAGGAAATGGACAGGCGGAGTCAAGCAATAAAAATCTGATTAATATTTTGAAGAAATTGGTAATTGATAATCAGAAGAACTGCCATAAGAAAATACATGATGCTCTATGGGCAGATAGAACTACTCCAAAGAGGGCTATAGGAATTTCACCTTTTGAGTTGGTATATGGAGTTGAAGCCAACTTGCCATTACCTTTGGAACTTGCTACATGTAAGTTGAAAACTGCCATTGAGGATGATGTCTTCAAGGATGGTTTAGAGAAAAGAATTTTGTATTTGACCAAGTTGCAGGAGGAAAGGGAAGACATGGTTGACGGGATCACTGAACATCAGAACCGAGTTAAGAAGTTGTTTGATAAGAAAGCAAGGCCAAGAAAATTCATGGAAGGTGATATGGTGCTGCTGTGGGATAAGAGACATGAACCTAAAGGAATGCATTCTGAGTTTCAATCCTTGTGGAAAGGTCCATTCCAGATTGTGCAAGTGAATCAGAATAATTATTTCAGACTGGCATATCCTTCCAAAGAGTCCCTGCCATATTTCTATAATGGGCAGGATTTGAAGCTATACTAGATGCATAATTGAAGAGCAGGTAACCCCTGTGTAGTAGTTAGTTAGGTAGGTGTTCTTTTTGTGTCGTAGTCGGTAGTTGTTTTCTCTTGCTTTGTTTCAAGTTGCCCTGCTCTCCTCCACTCTCCCTGTATGCATTTTCTCATTGTTATTTTTGGTCTAGACTCCGCAACCCAATGGATAAGGCACTTGTGAAACCAGAGAAGCTGAATTCTTCATGCACTTTGCAGTACATGATCCCCCAGTCGAAACCAGCTGTTGTCTGACTTTCAGTCACCCTTTTTTTGGCATTCTTGGAGTCATTTGGTCAATCTGGTCAGTTTGAGTCTAGATCTAAGTCTTTCTTAGGTAGGCTATCTTTGTCAGGTTTCCCTATCATTTCCTTTCCTTCTCTTAACCGGGCGGGTTGTTCTGAGGTCTCATTATTTTGGGTAGATTGTAGATCCTAACCCGGCAAATATTTGTGCTCCAATCGATGTTCTTTCTCAGGTAGAGATCGAAGACTGGTATGGATCGATTCTTTAGGTCTCAACGATCCTATTGCAACAAACGGCGAGCAATTTGGTTAAGAAATGAGTGAGAACGAGCTCGGCGGGATTTCAGAAATCATCTTCTCCATGGAGGAATTCTACCTAAGAAGGTAATTTTCCACAAAGGTAGAACTTTACCTTGTGCGGGTTTCGCACTTAGCTGGTGATTTTCCGCAAGCTTAGTTATAATAAGGTGGGCCCAATTTATTAAAAAGGAATATTATGTTATTGTTTTAAGAGATCAAATAAAGCATGTGCTTTAAGTTAAGTAGCCCATGCACTTAAAAATGACGTGCGGAAAGACATGGAGAAGCTCTTTTCTAATTTTCCGCCAAGGAGAAGCTTCAGTCTCATTTTCTGTGAGGAGAAGCTCTTTTCCCATTTTCCGCAATGGAGAAGCTCTTTTCCAATTTTCTGCCAAGGAGAAACTTCAGTCTCATTTTCCGTGAAGAGAAGCCAAGTTGCAAATTTCTACCAAGAGAAGCTCTTTTCTCATTTTTCGCGAGGAGAAGCTTCAGTCTCATTTTCCGCAAAGAGAAGCCAAGTTGCAAATCTCCGCCAAGAGAAGCTCTTTTCCCATTTTCCACAATGGAGAAGCAGATTTGGTATTTTCTGCCGGCTGATATATCCATGGTTTCAAAGTCTTTTAAGATTTTAATCACATGGGGCGTTTTGAAATCATTCAAAGAGTAAATGCTGTTTTGACTCTATGGCCCAATGGATTCAGCTCGGTAATGCTAATTGGAGATGAAGATTTTTAGATTCTATAGCGATTGTTCGAGTTCTCAGACTTGAAAATTCTTTTTCTTTGTATTCTATCTCTTTGTATTCGAAGAAGAGGAAAGGTCATTGGCTCTTAGAAGCCTGATGTATTGTAGAGTTTATAAATTCTGTAAAGAATTCAGTAAGAAGGGTCGGCAAACTTGTTAATGAAGTAGAAGTGATTCTATTTACAAAGGCTTTGTCTCATGTTTGTTGTGCCATTTTAGTGAATCATTTGCATTTTGAATAGATAGAACAGTCATATGTGAAGCCGCAGTTGCATGCTGGATTCTATTTCATGTCTATGATTGCAGTGAGAGAAATTCTATTTTCTTGTCATGTGTGATTCTTCTCCTATTCATTCAGTAATTTAGGTGCATCAAAATTGAAAGTACAATTGTATGTGGAACTATAATTCCTGCTTGGATTCTATTTCATGTTAGAAGTTGCAGCGTAAGCAATTCTATTTGTTGTCTATGTACGATTCTGGTTTTGTTCTCCTCAGTAGAATATGCATTTTAGAATAGGTAGATTAGATTTGAATATAGATTAAACCTTATCCTTTCCTGAATTGTTTGTGTCTACAAGCAATTTGGTTAAGTCACACAAGAGATAACTTGATGATCAATAAAAAATATATTCATTGCATATCAAACACAATCAGGGAGTTGTACCTATCAATTTAGAGGGCAGTGATAGAATACTTACACTGACCCATTTATTGGTGACATCCTTTTGTTCTCTCACCTTGGGTACTAAAAGAGTCAGAGATTACAAATCTAACGGGAGGACAAACTATTAACCAACAATTGCCCACTCTCCATTTTTAGGAGGCTTGTAGATTTTTCTTAGAGGATTGAGCCAAGGGAAGGAAAGCTAGGAAAGGAAGGGCTCATCTCAACCTCATTCCAATTCATGGGAGTAAGGTTGGTACTCCTAAATTTCATGTGTGGTATTCTTTTGTATTTCTTTTTTTCAAAGTCTTGTTGAATTTAGTTATTAAAAATTTCTTGTTGTGTAAATGTGCATCTTGTGATAGAAATGTTGTTGAAAGATTTACATTGTTCTTCCATTTTTGTTGTTTTTATATTTTGTATTATTCATGGGAGTGAATGACATGTCTCACCCTTTGGAGTTAAGAGGGTCATTGTGGGTGAAGGACTTAGTTGGGAATTCATTGTAGTGTAGAGTCTCTTCTTGGGAAGAACAGGGATATTTCATGGATGTTATGGGCTCCATATGCCAATTTTCTTGTGATTTTCTCATGGGGGTGATAAGGGTATATGGATGTGTTTATGGAGCTCTTTGGTTGTAGTAAAAGCCTTGGAAAGGCAAGTGAATTTTGTGCATATTTGAGGTATTCTAGTTTTTGGCATTCTCCTACATGGTTGTTCCACCTTCACCCCTAATTGAGTCCATTATGCCCCAATTATGCATAGGCTTGGGAGGGAGTTGTGTGTTATTTAGAGTTTGTTATATATGTGTCGTGGTTTTCTTGTATGTCACCCAGTCTCTTCTTGTTTTCCCCTAGCACGGGGGTGGTCTCGTAGAGGCCTAGTATGGGAGGTGAGCTCCCATGGTTTATTCCAAAAACCTTGTTTGCAGATTTGTAGGTGTCTCTCTACTTGGAGGAATTATGTTCAAAGACTTGGAAATGAGGAAATTCAGTTGAATACATTTGTATTTTGTAAAATTAAGTTTCATCTCAAGCCATAGGGACGAGTCTTGTATTAATGAACTTCTGTAAATTATGTTAAAATTCTGAAATAAAAATATTATTAAGGTTGTTGGTTATTTGTAGAATGTGAAGAGAAAGGTATACATTATGTTTTATTCAAAAGAGATTATTTTGTTTTAATGAAATCGTAAAGTAAACATCTATGTATTTTTAGTGTACCTAACCTAAGAATTCTCATAAAGAAAAGAAATGTCCTCTCTTATGTAAACTCTGCATTTTCAAATCTATAATAAAAATGCATAAATTATGTTGTAAATTAGTACATCCTTTTTTGTTCTTGTTTACTTAAGGGAAATGCCCCTGTTTCAGAATATTGTTTCCAGATCTGAAAGTATTAGTTTTTTGTTTTTTTGGTTATAAATTTGTCCCTTTAGTTTCTGTTTTGTTGAAATTGCAAAATGCACAGAAAAGCATAGATTCAATTTATACATGAAAAAAGGAAAATTAATTTGTTTACATAAATCATAAAAGAAACATCTCTGTTTATTAAGAACTTAACTTAAAGATTTATTTAGAAAGAATGTATTTCCTTATGTAACATTTCAAAGTTTTGTTTAAAAGTACCAAGTCTATATGACTATGGAGAAGACAGTATAACAACATGCATACACACACACACACACATAGATATATAAATATAAATACACATGGTTAACTAGATATTCATTGTTTTGTTCAAATCTATTAATCCAGCTTAGTTGTGTTTGTAACAGCAAGTATAAATTTTTTTTTTTGAAATGATAACTGAATGTGCTCATTTTCTTATAAACAAATTTTATATATATATATATATATATATATATATATAAAGGAAAACAAATGACAGTTTAATTGAAACAAAATGAATTTTTACAGAAACACAACAATGCTGTTATAAACACACACAAAAAAATAGAATGACTTTTTAAGAGAGTAATTAAATTCTTAAAGGAAACATTTATACAAAAAAAAACTTTTTAAGAATACAAATAAAAATAAAAACAATAAATAAATTTGGGGATGGGAAGGGCTAGCCGAAGCCCAACCCGATCCCATAGGATCCCGCCACTACCATAGGGTTGGGATGGGGAGGTCACGGTCCCCCACCCACCTATGGTGGACACCGTCACCACGGCAAAACCGTGGGTGGCTGTGCCACCACGGGTGGGGTGGAAGTCAAGGCCACCCCACCCCCCAATATCTCCACACCATTTCTCTTCCACGTAGAGTGAATATTTCTATAGCAACCACGTGGTAGGTCGCACCTCCGCCAACCAAAATTGTCTCCAACTCACCGCAACTCCATGGAAAGGAAGAAGGAAGAAGACCCACCTTCTTTTGAGCACGCCCTCTCCTTCCATGGAAATATCTGCACAAACAGACACAGAAATATGAGTCTAGTAACAACATTTGGGATCATGAAAGAGTAGGATTAGAGAAGAGAGGGGATAAAAAAGGAGTAGTCTTTTTTTATTTCTCTTATTGAAGCCCTAACCCTAATTTCAAATTAGGGTTAGTGATTTTCCAATGTTTGTAGATCTTTCTTTTATTAGTGGTTTAAAAACTTATTTACATTTACTATAATGCAGACCTTTTTTGGAGATGAAGATTTAGACTTTCTTAGGTGGAAATAGAATTAGTTTATTATCATCCTTTACACTTGTTTTTTTTTTAAATGAATAATTAACCTTAAGTGTAGAAACTTAATTTATCATTGGGCTCTTAAATATGCCACTTTAGCATTAAAATAGTAAATATATAGAAATCTCTAATTTTTTTAATGTTGGAAGGAAAAAAAATCATAAATTTAATAAATTAATTATTGGAGTAAGAAATATCTAATTTTAATATATCATGATGGATAACTTAACTATGTCTTCTAGTGATATAGGGTAAATTATTAATAAGCAGTTTTAACCATTAAGATCATTTTTAGACATCAGATTATTATAATCTAAAGAGTTTGGAGAGTTTCATAAACCTTAATAATTTATCTATGCTTGTCTTCTATGTAACCTTCTTTAGTAGGGAAAACATTATTGTCTTGATTTAAAATAAAGTTAATACTTAGGAATCCCCTTTTGGATTACTATAACAATAATTTTAATTAGGATATTTATGGCCAACAATTTGTATATGTACTTAACTAGGTAATTTTATTTTTACATGGTCAATACATGTGACCAGTGTAAAAATAATGTTATGAATTAATTAGATAACTAAGATTTAAAATCTTGACTAAATTTTAAACTAATGTGAAGAGGTAGTTGTGAAACCAAGTTTAGATATAACTCTAGGAAACTATCGAAATTACATTTGATCAAACTAGACACTTGTAAAACTCATGGGTTGAGGGATGTTGACTCTCGTCATGATTACCCCTCAACACTAGCTATCGACATTCAACCTTGTACCGCTCTTGAACTCAACCCCTTCATCTTAACTTATTGCTCTTATTGGCACTTAGTAAGCTAGAGAGTATAGTCACTTCAACCAATAGTAAACTTTTCAAAAAAATTGTTGAATTTTTACATGCAAATTTGGGCATGACATTCCACCTCTCTAACTACCACTTACTTTCAGTCCCACCTCTCATGCAATTGGTTCTACACCATTTTATCTAAATCAGGTTGACTGATCTCATACGATCAATCCCACGTCATTTTTATCAAAATCAGGTAGTCTCATCGAATCTCAACCATTGATTATCTATCTCCACCTCTTAATCTGAACCGTCAATCAGAATCGTGAAATATGTAAAAGGAGCTAGGCTTCCCAATTATCATAAATCATAGTCTTGGAACCACGGTCTTTGGATCTTTGAGCGATCACATTGTGAATTAGTGCTACAAATTGGAGAGCCAACATTACATCACAAAAAAGATAAGAACAATGAAGGTTGTGTATGGATTGAGTGTATTTATTTTATGATTTGCATTTGATTTGGATTTTTGTGGTTTCCCTAATGTATCTTCGCAAGTCTATTTCTAAAACCTTATCTACATAACTCAATGATAAAATCCAATGAAATCATACACCATTTTCACTTGAGAATGGTATACAACTATATGGGACTTATTATATGTTGATGCTTCACCTTGAAAAACTAACACTTAGCCAAAAAATTAGCAATAGTTTCATGAGGTGTGTGTGTGTGTGTGTGTGTGTGTGTGTGTGTGTGTGTGTTGAACATCCAAAATACTACAAACAGAGGGGTAAATCAACATTCCCTGGAATATTTTTAAACTTTTAAATAGTTGTCCAAATAATATATTAAAAATTGCAAAAAGGAAATGAACAATAGCCAAAAACCATAACACCTTATAACACCAAAATTTTGCATGGAAACCCAAAATGGGAAAAACCACAAAGAGGGTTAGCTCTCAAGTATTAAGTAACCGGTTACAAAATGCAAAAGGTGGCTCACTGCTAGAGGGGCTTACTACCCAATATACAAAAAAAAACCAGCTATCACTACTAATAGATGACTTACTACCAAAACACAAGTTACAAATCTGAACTATTATAATTGCATCTGCATATGCATGAGTATAGTTCTTGTTGAAGTACAAAATTATACTATACAAATGCTTTACTTCACTGTTATAATACATCTAACTATAGGATATATACAACATAAGATTGCTATCATATATATTATATTTTTCATGTGTATTTCATTCTTTGTTGATGTTGCTTCATATGTATATATACTGGATATGTATTTCCACAAGTTGGCCTAAGGCTATACAATATCGCTATACAAAGCTTTGCAGATGTTAGCATAGATAACGAGTAATATCCCAAGAAATCTGAATAGGACCAGACCAAAAATGTTGTACAATTGTGTTAGTAACATCATGTTGGATCAACAGATGGATCAGAGATAAAGTAACAGACTAATTAATGACATTAATGATAAATATCAACAATCTCCCCCTTTGTCATTGATGGAAAAATATTAGAATACTAAACACTTTCCAAAATATCCACCTATAATGAACATTTTTCAAAAAAAAACTTCTTCCCCTTTGACATCAATGATCAAAGGGTAATACTCCCAAAAACTATATACACGTACAAAATACAAAGGTTTATGATGTGTTGCTGGAGAAAGACTATTTTACCTTGTGAATGTGGTGTTAGGAATAATAGTCCACCAACACAACTGAGAGGGGGGGTGAATCAGTTGTGAGACAGATTATTGAACATTAAAATTTATAAACCAAAACTTCAATCCAAATGATAACATAGTAAATGCCAACACAATAACACAATCCTTTTTTGTTGAGGAAACCTTGTTAAAGGTAAAACCCCGGTGGGAATTAGCATCCACAAATAATGTACTAGAGTATAGTATCCCTGTTAAAGATTTAGCTTTGTTAGGAGCTTATTACAGAATTACAGTACATAGTCCATGTTAAAGGACAGACCCTGTTAGGAGTCAAGAGTAACAGTGGGCTCACTGCCCATGCACACTTCCCAAAGAAAGTTAAAGCTTCCCTCAAGGATTTACAATTTGAACAAGCGTATATAGGAAATATACAATCCAGTGAATTGTCTGATACCAACTATCTTTGCTTGGTCAGTTCCAATGAAGTACTATATTCCTAAACTCTGCTCTACATCTAGCAGACAATCATATCTTTGCAGCTTCCACACTTCTCTATCTTTATCAATCACCTTCTCTTCATACATACATATTTTCAAAAGAAAATATCTCTCATATATACCCTATTACAATAATTGATTAGGTCAACCAATTAATGTTTCCCATTATACAAATAATTATTTAACCCCATGCTAAGATATACATGGTACTTATAACAAGTAAACATCAATTACAATTCATCAAATATAATCCAAGATCTATAATCCACACTCACAATCCACAATACACGCTATAGCTCTGAAGTCGGCCCCAAATAGGTCTCCTCTAGAATACATGCCACAGCTGACGTCACCAAAAATCATACAAATTGTGACCCATACCACACATCCCTCAACATATCTTCTGTCATCTCTTAAGCTTGGATAACCTAAATCATCATCCCCTATAAGATATCCCCAAAACACAGATACACGATCTGTCAAACATCATTGTCACAGTCTAGAAACCAATCTTCACTAAAACATTTGTAACTCATCCAATATGTAACATTAAGCCAAGCGACCTTAGAAATAAGATCATTAGACATCCTTATACATATCATCATCTTCGCTCATTTTGATTCATTCGTACAGTATCCATATAATTTTTTCAGTCATCATATAATACTAACAACCAGTCTGTTCATGAACCTCCAAAGAAACATATGTTGATATCAGTGACAAAACATGAATGCCAACAACATCATTAGTACCCAATTCCAACAACATCCAACAACCTACCCCTTTTCCATTGATGGCAGCATATGGTAAAATCCATCAACCCAAAAGTACTCTCTCTCAATACAATCTTCTCAATATCCTCAACACAATTCTCCCTAAAATAGTAGAGATTTTCACATATAATCTCTCCCCCTTTGACAACAATGGAAAAGGGTGCCATAACTCTTCCTCATTCTTTGGCAATATGTATCTTTTTCAAATCTTCATGTCTAACAACTAGGTGCAAAATCACACAAATATTTTCTATAGTGTTCATGTGATCACTCCCCCTGAGCAGTAGATCCACACGTCAAGTCCATAAAATTATATAGCTCTAAAAGCCACTAGACGGATGCATTCATGCATTAATTAATTGCCACAAGAAGGGTCTCTCACCCCAAGCATGCTTCTAAGATACTCAAAATCATCTTTTGTCAAAGGTTTTGTAAATATATCTGCTATTTGTTCCTTTGTGCTAACATACTCAAGTCTGATCTCCTTCTCAGCTACCGTGTCTCTCAAGAAATGATACTTGATAGTAATATGTTTAGTCTTTGAATGCATTATAGGATTCTTTGACGTATTCATTGTGCTAGTTTTATCACAATGAATAACCACTAGCTCTTCAAAAATTATTCTAATGTCCTTCAGCATTTGTTTCATCCAAACAACTTATGTACAATTTATAGCAGTAGCTACATACTTAGATTCAGCAGTAAACTAAGCAATACAATCCTGCTTCTTGCTTAGCCATGAAACCAACATTTTTCCAAGGAAAAATGCTCCTCCACTTGTACTCTTTCTATCATCCACATCACCTGCCCAATCAGCATCAGTATAAGAATGTAAAACAAAGTCAATAGACTTTTCATACCATAATCCATACTCTATTGTTCCTTTTAAGTATCTGAAAATTCTTTTCACAGTAGCAAGGTGTGTCTCTTTAGGATCTGCTTGATATCTTGCCACAATTCCAACTACATTGGAAATATCTGGTCTAGTGTGAGTTAGATATTGTAGACCTCCAATCATTGATCTATACTTTATCTGAAAAACACTCTGAGTTTCATCATTATTTGTAAGTTTATAACCGGTCACCATGGGTGTCCCAACAAGTTTACAATCTTCCATTCCAAATTTCTTCAACATCTCCTTAAGATACTTGGTCTGAGATATAAAAATACCATTCTTGTTCTGATTAATTTGCAAACTAAGGAAAATTTTCATCTCACCATTCATTGACATTTCAAATTCATTTTCCATCTCTTTAGAGAACTTTTTACTCATTTCATCATTACCTCCAAAAATGATATCATCAACAAAAACTTCTATGATTAGAATTCAATCTTCACCAGTTCTTAAGTATAAATTATTGTTTGCATTACCTTTTCTAAAGCCAAGACGAAGTAGATACCTATCTAGTCTTGGATACCATGCTCTCAGTGCTTGTTTAAGTCCATACAATGATTTCTTAAACTTGCATACCATGTCTTCATCTTCTATCAAAGGAAATCCATCAGGTTTCTCTATGTATACCTCTTCCTCTAGATCTCCATTCAAAAATGCAGATTTCACATCCTGCATCTGATATACTTTAAATTCTTTATGTGCAGCATAAGCAATAAAAAATCTCACAGCTTCCAACCTAGCAATAGGAGCAAATATTTCTTCAAAGTCTATGCCTTCTTGTTGCAAGTAGCCTTTACAAGCCATTCTTGCCTTATTTCTTACCATTGTTCCTTCTTCATCCATTTTGTTTCTGAAAACCCATTTAGTTCCTATAAAATTCTTGTTTTTAGGTCTTGGAACCAATTCCCAACTGTTGTTTTTCTTTATCTGTTCTAATTCTTCATGTATAGATTTAGTCCAAGATCCATCTCTACATGCTTCATTAGTAGATTTCAGTTCAACTTGAGAAATCAAACAAATTTCATCTCTTACTTTTGATCTTTTCATCATTCCTCTATTTGCATCACCAATGATTTGATCTTCAGGATGGTTCTTCTTAACATACCTCAGAGTCTTAGGAGTTCCAGTAAGCTCAATTGATTCATCTTTGATCTCATTATCAATCTCAAAAGGTTCTTTAGGATCAGCAGTGACCTCCTTAATCTCAACAGTTTGATTATAGTCATGCATTCTCTCCTAAATCTCAAATCTTTCATCTGTCCTCACATTATCTCTTTCAATCATCTTCCTCAATCTCATATTGAAACATTTATAAGCTTTTCTCTTAGTGGAATAACCAAGGAAGATACCTTCATCACTTGTAGCATCAAACTTCCCTATCTCATCATCTCTTTTGATATAGCATTTACTTCCAAATATTCTAAAATATTTTATAGTAGGAGTACGATTAAACCATAATTCATAAGGAGTTTTACTTGTACCTTATCTGATCTAAATTTTGTTCAAGGTGTACACAACAGTACCAACAACTTCTTCCCAATGTACATGTGATACATTTCCTTCTTGCAACATAGTTCTTGTAGCATCTAATATTGTTATGTTTCTTCACTCTGCTATCCCGTTCTGTTCTGGTGTCCTAGGAGCATATGTTTGTCTGTATATTCCATGCTCTTCGTAGTAGGTATTAAACAAATCTAAATTAAACTCACCACCTCTATCTGATCTCAAACATTTTATCTTCAATCCTGATTCATTCTCAACTTTTTCTTTGAATATATTGAATTTGTCAAATGCCTCAGAATTCTCTCTTAAATATGTAACCCACATCATTCTAGAAAATTCATCAACAAAAAGTATAAAATACCTTTCATCATCATAAGATTTTGTTCTTGTAGGACCACAGAGATCTGTATGTACCAGATCCAACTTCCCTCTCACTGAATAAGATTTTATTTTAAAACTGCTTCTAGTTTGCTTCCCCATAACACACACTCTAAACATAGTGTTAGATAGTTTCACAATCTTAGGTACATCTCTAATTGCATTAGTCATACTTACCTTCACAATATTATCAAATTTAACATGACAAAATCTTATATGCCATAACCAACTGTCATCAACCTTCACAAAAAAACAAGAAACCTCAGATGTATTCAATTCAAATACATTACCTCTAGATTTAGTACCAGATTTGATCAAGTCACTTGATTTTCTTCTGATAGAACATTTCCCATCAATGAATTTAAATTGATAATCCTTTTCCAATAGCTGTCCAACACTCAACAAGTTATGCTTAAGTCCATCAATAAGCAACACATTGTCAGTATCGGTTTTTCTGTCCAAAGAAATAGATCCAACTCCAATGATAAGCTTAGGAGTATTGTCACCAAATATTACAACACCACCATCATAATTTTTCAAATTAACAAACTTATTTTTATTCCCAGTCATATGATGTGAACAACCACTATCTATAACAGATTTAGATTTATTTTCAACACAAGATATTAAGGCTTTTTCTTCATGTATAGGTTCATCATCCTTAATAGAAATAAATCCAATCTCATCATAGTCAATAGCTTCATCATCAGAAACACCTTCACTAGCATAATAAAATTCCTTGTCTTTTGGATACTTTGATTTGTAAAACTTAGGTTTATGCTTTGGAACCCTTTTAGGACATCGAGATGCAAAATGAGCTATCTTGTTGCATGAAAAATATTTCAAAGGTAACTTTCCTTCAAATTTACCCTTACCTCTCTTTTCTCTTCTAGCGATCAAAGCCACAACTTCATCTAGATTTCTTTCTTCTTTCAATATCTATTCCCATTCATCAACATATTCTTCAAGTTCTTCTCTTAAGTCACTATTGCTGGTGCTCACAATTCCAAATAAGGTCTTTTTGTTTCTATGCACTATTGCCTTGAATGTTGTCTCAACTTTACGTAGAGAATCTCCCAGTTCTGTGGCCTCAAAGGTAGTTAGCTTTCCAATCAAAATCTCTCTATTTAAGTCTAGTGTCAAAGGTATAATCTCTTTTATGGCTTATACTTTAGTTATGTATATAGGTTCAGGGATCTGAGAATCTTTGTAATCACTTCTTCCTCATCGTAAGTACCTCTAGAGTTTTTGATGCCAATAACAACTTCAGTAACTCTCTGTGCATATGCTCTAATGTTCTCATCATCTTTCATTTTCAATGATTCCATATTTGTCTTATTATTTTGTAACTTCTCCTTATTTGTAAACTTATCTCCTTCATACAGTGCTTCCAATCTTGTCCAAATTTCATGTGCAGAATCTAAATCTTTTACTTCTGTGAATTCACCTTTAGAAAGTGCGTTGATCAATGCTTCTCTTTTGATAATGTTACATGATAATAAATTTTTTTCATCTTCAATAGCTTTATCCAGTTCATCCTCAGTCTTTATATATTCCTTTCTTTTAGTGATCATCCAGTAGACCATTCCCAAACATAGAAAATGTGTTCTCATCTTGTTCTTCCAATTGTCAAATTTTTCAGGATCAAATTTTGGACTATCCTTCCTATAGTAAGTCATCTTCAGGATCACCTCAAGTTATTAAGATTTATCTCTAAGGATAAGTAGCTCTGATACCAATTGTTAGGAATAACAATCCACCAACATAACTAAGAGGGGGGTGAATCAGTTGTGAGACAGATTATTAAACATTAAACTTTATAAACCAAAACTTCAATCCAAATGATAACATAGTAAATTCCAACATAATAACACAATCCTTTGTTGTTGAGGAAACCCTATTAAAGGTAAAACCCTGGTGGGAATTAGCACCCATAAATAATTTACTAAGAGTATAGTATCCATGTTAAAATATTCATCTCTGTTAGGAGCTTATTACAGTATTACAGTACATAGTCCCTATTAAAGGACAAACCCTGTTAGGAGTTCTATAGTTGGAAAATGGAAGCACTTCCATTGTAGACTAGTTTAGCCTTTCGAGTAAGTGGTTTTGGGTCATTTCAAGTGCCTTAAATGGGTCTCTAACTTGGATCTAGATTTTCCCCCTGTTCTACCCCATTTCCCACTTTTTCCAGCCTATTTCTGACACCCTAAACTGCAAACTATGATTTTTAACCTCAGGGTCAACGTCAACCTTTCTAGGTCAAGGTCAACCTCAACCTTGACCTAGGTCAATGTCGACCTTGACCTTGACTTAGGTCAGAATTGACCTTTTTCTGACCTAAGGTCCAGATTTTAGATTCCTGGGGTTTTCGGACGTTGGGCTTTGGAAAGAATTAATTCCCACTTTCGGATCGGATGTTTCGGTCTTCGGAGAAAAAATTCTTAAATTATATTTAATATAGGTCCTCTTCTAGGGGTATAGGTCTAATTGGAATTTAATTCTCCTATGTAGGCCTCTCTAGAATATTGTGCCCTAGATTCGTATATAAGGAAGCCTCCTTCTCTCATTTTCTCTAACCATAAGAAAGAGCAATCTAAGACAAGGACTTGAAGACTTAAGAAGTGAAATCTAAAGGTGAAGAAGAAATACTTGAAGCAAGCCAAGTAGCCATTGAATCATTCAAGAACTTCTCAAGCACTCAATTCATCAAGAAGATCTATTGGTAGCCATTGAAGGATTCAAGCTCTGTGGAGCCCTCTTGTTGAAGATTTCTTTATCCACATTCGTCCAAGCCTCTTTCTATTCAAATATCCATTCAAGATTGGTGTTGAATATTTACAATCAATTGATTTGAGACATCCGACATTCTACGTTCTACATTCTACATCCATTTGGTGCATACATACTTGTGGATCCACGGTTTCAAATCCTCCATAAGGGTTTCCATACAAGCACAGTGAATTTGTTCATTTACTTTTTTTTATTTATGCAATTTAAATTATACTTTGAGGTTAATTCCAAAACCAAGGTTTGACCAAGGCAAACCCCTCCCCCCAACAAACAAACCATTTTTCTTGTAGGTACAGGTTCAGAACAATGAGTTAGAGTGTAGATTCGGATACCCTTTTCAGCAAACTATCAAGATCCAAAAATAGATTTTCTGTTGGAGGTTTTAGAGGTCGATTTTGCCCTAGGTCGGAATCGGAGATTTTGGGTCAATGGTGACATTGAATTGAGGGTCAAGATTGGAACTGTGTCAAATTGGAAAAATATTTTTGGGTTTTGTCCGTCTCTGTGTTTCTATTCTAGATCCAGTTGCAGATTTTCCAGAAACTTAGTATAGACCCCTGAAAATAGCATTTTTCAGATTTGTAACATTTCAAGGTTAGTACTTTTCTCCTATTCATTTCAATTAAATTTATCATGCATTATTTTCTATAAATGGGATCTAAGGTCTTCCTCTTTGCTCTCATTTCCAATAGATTGATTCATTTATGCATTGATCCTTCCTTTGGGGTTAATTAATTTGGATCCTTTGTATATTTGAGGTTAAAAGGAACATCTTATCTTCCCCACACATTTCAATAAACATTATAATTTTCAAATGTAACAACATCTATTTAATACTCCACATTTTCAAACACTACATTTTAGATATTATATTTTGGTGAACCCGCGATAGACAACTCTTTCTTTTTGGTGTTAGATTTACATCTTTTATGTTAGATCTTGCATGCATATTAGATTAGCTTTCTTTTATGTTCTTGCATTTACATTTCAAAAAAATTAAAATCAAAATCTTTTGTTTCCTAAATTAGTTCATTTGCATTGCATTGGTGTATGAGCTTTACCACTTCTATGCCTACTTATAGTATCTCGGTTAGAAGAAGCAATAGACTTATGGATTCCTTTGATCCTAAGTCTTCTTCTCCTTTCCTTAGGATCCCGAATGACAATTTTACCACTCATGACTCCAATCCTTCTATGGAGCATAACTCTTCTCACTCATCTCATGATGAGGATGATGCTTTAAGAGCTCCTCCTGAACAAGTACAAAAACTTTCAACAGAACTTGATAAAATGGGAAATTGGCTTATTCAAGAAAACCATAATCAAGATTCCATCCAAACTATAGAGGCTCTTAAGAAAGTCCTTCGTGATAGTGATCAAGGTGTTAATAGCTTGTGTGGTATCACTCATCTTGTGCATTTTAATTTTAAAACTTTAGCTCAAGAGGCTCAAGATCTAGAATTCACTCCTCCTATCACTAGTGAGGGACCTTCTTCCATTCCTTTACCTAGAATTCCTACTTACACTACTCCTTTGATGACTACATCTCTCCCAATTTCATCTATTCCTGTGAGTGTTCCATCGGTATCTCTACCTACCTCACAACCTTCATATCATAGTGTGCCTTTTACTTATTCCAATCCCTTTCCAACTATGGTTCCAAGTGTTCCACCAGTTGGGTCTTCCATTCCTGCCAATTCCTACACTTTTCCTAGTGTTCCTAATATTTCTATGCCACCTATTTCTTCTAATTATTCCACAATTATTATTTTGGCTCAAACTGTGTCATCTTTACAACAATAACTTGCATCTTTAACCCAATCCAAGTTTAGCATTCCTACATGTGACATGGGAAGTCCTTTATCCTTAGACATTATTCGTGTTATTGTCCCTCAGCAAGCCGATATGACTCGTCTTGAGAATTACAATGGTAAATTCAATTATGTTACACACGTTAAAACATTTCAAATCCTTTGTAGTGATTATGCTCATGACCATAGGATTTTAGCTAAGTTGTTTGCTAGAAATTTTTGTGATAAGGCCTCGCAATGGTATTATTATTTACCTCCTTATTCTATTGATTCTTTTCCAAAACTTTCTAATACCTTCATCCAACAATTTCAAAATAACATTGGTCCGCAAGTGTCCTTAACTGATTTAATGCATTGTAAACAAAACATTAGGGAAATACTGACTGATTTTATTGGTAGATAGCATTTGTATGCTCAAATTTCTTATCTTGTTCCTGATATTTATATTCTGCATATTTTTATTTCAAATTTACAAAAGTATATTAGAGATAAGCTTATGCTTACTGAATTTACTTCTTTTCAACAACTTTGTGCAACACTTCATCATTATCAATTACAAGTGAGTCAATTTGAGAGAAACACTCCAATGGCTCCTATTCTAGTTGTTAAGAGTGATGCTTCTCCTAATACTAATAAGTTTCAAAAACCTAACAACTATTTCAAGATCAATAAATAGACGAAAGCAACTACTGATCAAGTTGTTGTTGCATCCAACAATGCCACTTTTGCATCCACTACTTTTCGTATGAATCGTACATTTACTCCTCTCTCTGAATCTTTACACTATATTATCAGTAGGTTGTTAAGTGCTAATATGATTACCTTTCCTCCTATTCAACCTCTTCTCCCTACCACAAAATCATCAAAATCCTTTGATTCTAAAGCTTTTTGTCAATACCATTGACAGAATGGCCATGAAACTGAAAAATTTTATTCTCTAAAGCATAAGGTTCAAGACTTAATCGATTCTAATGCTTTATTTGTTGATAATTTTGATGGTAATGGGAACAAATCTGTCTCTCCTCCTAATCAAAACCTTCAAATTTATGCAAATCCTTTACCTACACATGATACTAATACCATTTCTCAACCATCTTCTATGGATATTGTTTACGATTCAAAGATGTATGATCTCAATCACATTGTTAATCATGTGGAGTACATTGTTTCACCTCAACCTACTATTCAATATCCTTTTCCTCCACTTCAACTTCAAGTTCCACCTAAACCTCAAAAACTAAGGATAAACGACCTAGGGAACTCTCAATTACTTTTGATGATTCTGAGACTATTAAGGCTCCTGATGCTCCCCTTTATATTTATGCTAGGATTGCTAAGATAACTACATGTGGTTTTCTTTTTGATCCCACATCTTTAATAAATGTCATTACTGAGGAAAACCTTTTTATGAAAAACCTACAACGTGATTGTTATGATAAATTTGATGCATGGATCCAAACTTGTAATGGTTTTCTCTATCCTGCACTTGGTTCTATTAACTATCCTATTGAAATTTGTGGTAAAGTTGTAGATACTACCTTCATTGTTGTTCCTACTTCAGATCAATTTCAAGTCAAATTTGGTTTGCCTTGGATAACTGCTATGCATGCTATTGCTTCTCCTATTCATAAATGTCTTAAGTTCATTCATAATGGAGAAGGGAAAATGATTAATCATAGTTTGTATCAACCTTCTAGGCCTAGAGATTGTGCTACTCTTGATTTATTTTGGCCTTCATTACCTAATTCATATCATCCTCTCCCTGACAACCCTTTCATTCATATCAAGCCTATTAATATCGCGTTATTGTCGAGTTAAGCATGCCTTGGATAGATCTTAATCATGGTCTTTTGTCCATTCCTTCTATACCTCCTTTATCCATTACAGCTAGCTCTATTACTCAACCTCCCAGTGTCGCTTCTCAGCCTACTGTGAATCCTACCAACCCTCCTATTGAACCTGTGAAGGAACCAATTGTTATTCCTCCTAGTTCTCAACATGTGTCAAACAAAGAAAAATGTAACAAATCTGCTAATGAACGTCATAAGAAGCGTAGAGCTAATGCTAGGGCCCTTGCTTCTGTTCTTCAAAATTCTTTACCTTCTTTTGACCAACCTATGCATGATGTGTTGGAATAAGTTAATTTTCATAATGATCTTAAGATAAATGAGTATGATGATCCTATTCATATCTTAGATCATATTTTAATTAATCTTGATGAGGAGGATACTCTTGATGATCCTATTGATCCTGGTGATGAATATGAGACCATCAATCTTTATACTGATTTACCTCATATGCTTTCAACTCAATTGATAATTACACCTAGTATTGAACATCATGATTCTCAAGAGGATCCTAGTTTGGAACTGGCTATTATTCCTGATGTATTGGATATAGTCCCTCTTGCGAGTTGCCCACCTTCCCTAAATGATATAAACTGAGATGGGGAGAGTAGGTGATACGCTTGATTGGCTTATCCTTTGTGGTAGCCCTTTTTTTGTTTGCATGTTGTATTGTGCTTCTCCCGTAATGTGTTTTCTAAATGTTTGTTAGACTCTTTTATATGACCCTTGTTACTTTGTTGGTGCAAGGTGATAAAGGAATCAAACTTGTTGTACAATTCCTCTATATGTATCTTTACTCTTTTATATGTAGTGTTCATGTTATGTTGTACTTGTGATATTGTTCATAAATGTTTTCCTTGTGTAGTCCACTTGGATCTGCGACATGGTAGCACTGATTCTTTTTGGTCTCCATGTTGTGGTCCGAAAAGACTCTTCTTTGTAACTCTTGAGTTTTCTTTCCTCCATTGTGATTGTAGTTCTACTTTATTTGGGGAATGATTTCAATTCATTTGCAATAATATCATATATATATATATATATATA
>MU223839.1:2650850-2662608 GCA_018584345.1 Thuja plicata | reverse complement strand
CTTCATTTGGGGGCATCTCATAGTGGAAATGTAATCGTTAGAGTTTTTTATGTTTCTATTAAAGTCATTAGTCCTGTTAAAGTGTTAGCAATGACTTTAACATGGGGGCATATGTTGTACTCACTTTTTGCACACACACAGGTTTAAAATATTTTCAAAACTTAACAATGTTTCCCTCTATGGATTAAAGACTAATCCTTAAAGCATGGATTTTTAATTTATAGGATCTCTTGATCCCTGCAGTTTAAATTTATACAGATCTCTTGATCCCTCTAGTTTTAATTTATAATTTTTTAATCCCTTAAGGTCAGAAGGTGTCCTTAAGACCAGATCTCCCTGATGGGTTGACTAGTGAATAGCCACATTCACTAGGTGATTCAACTCCATCTTTCTAGTTGCATTGTTTCCTTGTGTGGTTCACAATGGGACATAAGTTCTCATTGGGTGAGGTAATCACACCCTCTCTGTCTCTCTTTCTCCTTAACTAGTCATGTCTCTCTTATCATGATCTTAGGGTTTATAAAGACATAATTCCCTAGGGGCTTAAAGATTCCTTTGTCCCTTTTGATTTCAATAAGATTATCTCTTCTTTACGATCTCCTTTACCAAGAGTTTGCATTGAGTTCATACTCTTGCTAAAGTGGAGGCTAAATGTATAGTTGGAAAATGGAAGCACTTCTATTATAGACTAGTTTATCCCTACAAGTAAGTGGTTTGGGGTCATGTCAAGCGCCTTGAATGGGTCTCTGACTTGGATCTGGCTTTTTCCCCTATTCTGCCCCATTTCCCACTTTTTCCAGCATGTTTCTAACACCCTAAACTGCAAACTAGGATTTTTGACCTTAGGGTCAAAGTCAACCTTTCTGGGTCAAGGTTGACCTTAACCTTGAACTAGGTTAGAATAGACCTTTTTCTTACCTGAGGTCTAGATTTCAGATTTCTGGGGTTTCCGGATGTCGGGCTTTGGAAATAATTAATTCCCGCTTCTGGGTCGGCTGTTTTGGTCTTTGGAGCAACAATTCTTAAATTATATTTAGTATAGGTCCTCTTCTAGGGGTATAGGTCTAATTGGAATTTAATTCTCCTATGTAGGCCTCTCTAGAAGATTGTTCCCTAGATTCATATATAAGGAAGCCTCCTTCTCTCATTTTCTCTAACCATAAGCAAGAGCAATCTAAGACAAGGACTTGAAGAATTAAGAAGTGAAATCTAAAGGTGAAGAAGAAATATTTGAAGCAAGCCAAGTAGCCATTGAAGCATTCAAGAAATTCTCAAGAACTCAATTAATCAAGAAGATCCTTTGGTAGCCAGTGAAGGATTCAAGCTCTATGGATCCCTCTTGTTGAAGATTTATTCATCCACATTCCTCCAAGCCTCTTCCTATTCAAAGATCCATTAAAGATTGGTGTTGAAGATTTAAAAGAAATTGATTTGAGACATCCTAGATTCTACATCCTTTTGGTGTATACATACTTGTGGATCCACGGATTCCAATCCACCACAAGGGTTTCCATACAAGCAAGGTGATTTTGTTCATTTACTTTATTTTATTTATGCAATTTCAATTATACTTTTAGGTTAATTCCAAAACTAGGGTTTGACCAAGGCAAACCCCTCCCCCCAACAAACAAACCATTTTTCTTGTAGGTACAGGATCAGAGCAACAAGTTAGAGTGTAGATTCGAATACCCTTTTCAACAAACTATCAAGATCCGAAAATGAATTTTCTTTCAGAGGTTTTAGAGGTTGGTTCTGCCCTAGGTCGGAATCAAAAATTCTGGGTCAATGGTGACATTGAATTGAGGGTCAAAATCAGAACTGTGTCAGATCAAAAAAATATTCCTGGGTTTTGTCTTTCCCTGCGTTTCTATTGCAGATTTCTAGAAACTCAATACAAACCCCCGAAAATAGCATTCTTCATATCTATAACATTTCAAGGTTAGTACTTTTCTCCTATTCATTTCAATTAAAGTTATCACATATTCTTTTCTATAAATGGGATCTAAGGTCTTCCTCTTTTCTCTCATTTCTAATAGATTGATTCATTTATGCATTGATCCTTCCTTTGGGGTTAATAAATTTGGATCCTTCCTTTGTATATTTGAGGTTAAAAGGAACATCTTATCTTCCCCACACATTTCAATAAACATTCTAATTTCAAATGTAACAACATATATTTCATACTCCACATTTTCATACACTATATTTTAGATATTATAGGAGTCAAGAGTAACAGTGGGCTCACTGCCCAGGCACACTGCCCAAAGAAGTTTAAAGTCACCCTTAAGGATTTACAATCCGAACAAGTGTATATAGGAAATATACAATCCAATGAATTTTCTGATAGAAACTATCTTTTCTTGGTCAGTTCCAATGAAGTACTATAGTCATAAACTTTTCTCTACATTCAGCAGACAATCAAGCTTCGTAGCTTCACAGCTTCCACACTTCTATGTCTTTATCAATCACATTCTCTTCATACATACATCTTTTCAAAAGAAAATATCTCTCACATATACCCTATTACAATAATTGATTAGGTTGGCCAATTAAGCTTTCCCAATATACAAATAATTATTTAACCCCTTGCTAAGATACACATGGTACCTATAAAAAGTAAACATCAATTAAAATTCATCAAATATAATCCAAGATCCGTAATCTACGCTCGCAATCCACAATACACACTATAGCTCTAAAGTAGGCCCCAAATAGCTCTCCTCTAGAATACACACCAGAGCTAACATCACCAACAATCTTACAACTTGTGACCCATACCAAACATTCCTCAACATGTCTTCTATCATCTCTTAAGCTTGCATAACCTGAATCATCATCGCTTGTAAGATATCCTCAAAACACAGAGACTCGCTCTGTCAAGCATCACTGTCACAGTATAGAAACCAGTCTTCACTAAAACATCTGTAACTCATCCAATATGTAACATTAAGCCAAGTGACCTTAGAAATAAGATCATCATACATCCTTCTACATATCATTATCTTCTCTCATTCTGATTCATCCGTACAGTATCTGTATACTTCTGTCAGACATCAAACAATAGTAGCAACCAGTTTATTCAACCTCCAAAGAAACATATGTTGACATCAGTGACAAAACATGAATGCCAAAAATATCAGTAGTACTCAATTCCAAAAACATCCAACAGGTGGGTGACCCACTTGTCCTTATTACTAATCCACTATTGAATTGCATCAGAAATAACTTGTGCAGGAACATGAATAGATGTGAGTAAAGATTCTCCGTCTTTAATGCAGCATGGGTCAAAGATTTAGTAACATGTTATGCCTTCAAGAGGGAACAATTCATCAAATATATAATGTATGCACACATCTCTTGGAGATTTCCTACGTAAAGGATGATGTTATACCATTTTTATTAAAGCTCAAAGTATTCCTTATGCAGTTCCTTAATGGAGGATCTTACGGATCCAGAAAAATCTTCAAAAAGCTTGTAGGATTGGTATGTCTGTTGGATTGTTAAATCAATAAATTCAATCTCTTTTTTGATGTTGGTTGTGGTATCCAACTATTGTATACTATACAAGTTTAAATAATTTCCTTCTTAGAGAAGGTCTTGACCTTGGTTGATAAGTTGTTGAAGATGTGAGAAGGGATTTGAGCACCAAGATTTTAAATTCTATAAGAACTTATTCCTTTTGGCCTCCTTTACCTGATGAACCTTTGGATTCAATGAGATAGATAAATCCTTCACAACATTTAAATGAGATTTCTACATTTTTCTTTATTACTTCCGGATGGATCTATATTACATTCTGGAACAATACCTTGTAGAGAAGTAATGATTTCTTTAACGAGATTATCTTTTTCTTCTAGCTCCTTGAACGTGACATTATTTTTATATGTTTAAATCGATTCACTGAGCTGAAACTTCTGAAAAGGATTAATCTTATCAAATTCAATTATCAATTTGGAAGAGGTGATATGTCAGAACCGAAGTGGTGCAACAAGTAAGTTTTTTAGAGTATCACCGGAACACGTATTGGTGGAGATGTCAGGAATCTCTCCCCTTTTTTCATCTGATCCTACATTTGGTTCTTTATCCTTTTTTTGTTTAGTATTTACTTCATGTTTACCAGTATAACCTTCCTCTATTGTTATCTCTTCTCCTCTTTCAATATTCTCTTCTTCCTTTTCCATTTCCTCTTCTTCTCTTTCCATTTATTTTACCTGTTCTTTATCTGTAGTCAGTGGAACTAGATTTTTGACTGGAGAACCAGTGTCTTCTACTTATGGAGGATTTTGATCAAGTGTGTAAAATTTTGTATCTGGGTATTCTAGAAAAAGTCTCAATATTTTCTGTATCTAATGCTCCATGAGAACATTTGGGGTAAACATATGATGGACATAAGTCGTCACCGGATATCATCCCAAGATTCCTTTCCATGCTCATGAGCACACCGATAATATCTTCCTTTATTTTATTTAATGCTTCTTTATTTTCCATGTGGGTGTATTCCCTTTTCTTTGTCCTTAACTCTATTCTACTTGATTCATCAAAACCTACTCTATCTTCCTTCTTGACGAGTTTAGAGACAATGGAGATGACCTCATTTATAAAAAATTTATCTATTTGTCGAGCATTTACTCGCATAAAATTTAATCCTACCCAGAGACTATCTGGAATATCCTTTTTGAAATCATCTATATTTCCATTAATCTTACATAATATTGAATAAATGCTTGTGTTATATCATCTTTCTCCTTAGAGGTAGCAATATTATATAAGTCACAAACTTATTTGAAACTTCCTTCTGCAAGAAATTCAGATAATGTTTCTACCTCTTAAGGATCGCAGGTTAACTTCTTAGGTTTCTTCTCCCAGAATTTGATTCGGTATTTATCTAGGTCAGATTCCCCTTTATATTCAATCATAACATGGTTAGGTTTAGCAACCTCTACTTCTTTCATCCTTTTGTGTGGAGTAGGTGCAGGAAGACCTTTCTTCCTCTTGCCAGACTGACTTTTTTTTTCCACCAGAGGCTCCACAATTTTCTTTCTAGATGAACTGTCAATTGCATTGCAAGTGATTCTTCTAAGTGCATCAAGTTCTTCCTTTATCATTCCTCATTTTTCTTTGTTTTCATTCATAGTTTTATGAACCCTTTCATTGACTTCCTTAGAAGTCTATTCTTGTCATATTTCCTTAGACTTTTCTTCTGTTGTGCCATACCTCATCTAAGAGGTGTCAATCAAACTCTCCAAAATAACTTTTGCAAGTTTTTCTCATGCTCCTCAATCACTTCATAACCTAATTTGGGTATCCATCGAGTCCTAAGTAAAACAAATTCCATGATACACTTGTCAATTGTGACTATGAAAGTGATACCATCTTTATATTTGGTAACAGATTCGGGGATCATATCCTGGTTGTGCATCTTATACTATAGTAAAGAAAAAAATAGAGTAAATTTCATTTCATGTGTAGTGGTATTAGCATACCTTCTCATTCATTCAACTATTTGATGAGACACTAGTCTTTCAGTTGACTATATTATTGGACCTTGACCAAGCATCGCATTCATGAATTAAAATAGTACGCAAAGGGTGAGGGTCCCAAACCTGAATGGGACTTTCTTCTTGCTATGCTTGCACTAATTTAAGTTCTAAGGAAATTACTCTCTGGTGGAGTAGTAGATTTTTTTTCCAATGAACCGATCTACATATCTTACCACCACATTTTCAATTGTATGAATTACCAGCTACCTGCCATAAAAAATGGCATTCGTTAATTTTTCAACTTCCTTGTTTTTAACTGCCTTTGGTGTCAGAAGAATGCTGGAACCATTCAAACCAATCCCAATCTTCATTACTTCTTTGGTTATTAGGTGAGCTTCATCCAACCACATGAATGTGTCATCAAAACAATTAATAGCCATCCATACCCATTTCTCTTCAAAACATAAAAATAAAAAAATAGTTCCATACATCTAACTCCTTTTCAACCAAAACATGATACTCAAGTTTAACCTTGAAATATTTACCAGTAATCTCATTAACCCATAAATCAGTTAATTTATCATGATTGAATTCCTTAAGTTTCACATGTACATATGCCCCAACATTTTCTATAGGAATAAAACCTTGTGGATTTTTTTATAGACAACTAGCCATATCATTTTTAATTGAAATATTCAGGTTTTTTTTGAATTTAGGATGGGTCTGAGACTTCACATCAACCAAATTAGCTGTATCCATAATCTCAAATGCAAAGAATAAAAATTCATGGGAAAAATACCTCTTTTTGATATGTAAACCCTAGTTTGCAAGTCGGAACCTTTCGCTCTTTAGCTCTTTGTAATTTATTTATTCTTGAGTGATTAAATGACTTTATATTCTTTCCTTTTATGCCAATTTTTCAATAAATGTAATTTTTTAATAAATGCTCTGTAACCATATTTTATAATTCCTTTTTCTACAGATGGATGTGACATCATCAAATATTCACAAGTTATCGCCTCAATGTTCCTTTTTACCAGAGACTCCCGATCTGAATAGATTTAACATTTTTGCAATCACTTTATTATTGCAAGGGAAGGATATGACTTTTGATTTTTTCTCCCTCAGAGCCAAATTCAAAGAGCATCTAGTTAACAGGAGGGATATCTACACCAGATTTGGATCCAATATCTTCTTTCTTTCTCCAGATATTCTTCATTCTGGTCTTAACATCTTCCTTGTTTATTTTCTTCATTGGTGTGGTCATCTTAACCTCATTGGATCTGCAATATCTAGCAACGTGTCCAACTTTGTTGCAATTGTAACACCTATTGGTTCACTTGTTTTGCCTTGACCTGCACTGGTTAACCTTATGTCCATATGCATAACATGTATAACAATAACCACTAAAGTTCCTTTTATTTGGTTTCCTACATTAATTAGCTTTTTGACCATAGTTATTGTAAACATAACATCTACTCAAGAAATATCTAGTTTTTTTATTTGTTCTACTTCTACAATACATTACTTTATGACCAGATTTATTACAATTTAAACAATGACCATTAAAAGAATAGGGTTTCCTACTTACCTATTGCTCTCCTAGAGCTTTACCTTTTCTTCAGGGAATTTAGTTTTAGCTTCTTTTGCCAAACTAGGTTCTTTCTTTTCTTTAGATCAATCGTGTGAGCACTCGTCAATCTCAAAGCCTAAGCCTTACTTGTTTACCGGTGATCTTTGAACGTTTAACATTTCATTGAGATTTTTTGAGATTGTTTTGAATTTTTCTTCTTGCTTCTTTGATTCTTCTAGATTTGATTTTAGAGATACAACTTCTTGTTCTAACTTCTTGCATTCATCATATTTTCCCTTGATCATATTCCTCAAATGTTCCTTAGTCTTTTCATCTTCTTCATTCTTAGTTTTCAAGTCAAGGATAGTACTGTGAATAGGGGAAATCGGGATCTATATTTTCAAACCATTCCCAATATTCAATAATAGAGAAAATTGAAGGCATTATATTTTTTCATTAGTATACACATGGAAAACATGATCTGCACCATCGGTTTACACTACACCGACAAATAGGACATAGCACTACTCGACGCCAAGGTTACCTGATACTACCAAATTCAAAGCATCCCAACAAACACTATTCAATGTTACCCGATGAAAAAAAGGTTAATGGAACCTGACGGAATAGAATAGAGAGGAACTCGACAGATGAAGGGAACCTGATGATCAGTTCAACAAAGGAACGTCGACATACTTTCAGTTCAACCCAACGACCAAGAACTGACAGTTAGTTACATCCCACAAAAAGTGGATCTAACTTTCCACGTCAGATAAATCACTGAAGTTGTATATATAGCTTCTTTATTTGTTTTTAAATCCATTATGTTCGGAGGAAGCAATGTATTTAATATTTTTTTATTGGTTTTACTGATTTAAAACATGCAAAATAAAGATCAAGGTCAAGTTGTAAACCTTGGATCTAAGAGTTAACATTGTAACGCGTGATTCCGAGATAGGTTAATTACTTGTATGAATAGATGCTCAATCTATTGAGAATAGTTGTTGTTCAATGAATATTGTAGCCACGGAGAGCATCTAGAGACCAGACAATGGAATTCATGTAGAAGGACAGAAAAGAATCAAATCAATTTCAAGAACAAGAATACAAGCTACCGACGAGCAGAGAAAGGTATTATCAGTCACTTAAGGTGATATTATTATTATGAGAGATTTAATGGATCTGTAATCAGAAATTTTAGATTGCATACAGTCAAGTCAATCATATGTGCTCATTCTAACAAGTGTAGTACACTTAAGAAATCCTTTCAAGAAAGGTGGACTTAACAATCGTATTGTAAATATCTTAACCGAGTGCACACTTAAATCAGTGTTGCTAAAGCTCTTAACAGAGTAGATCTTAACAGGTCTCCACCTTAATACTCCTAATAGGGTAGATCATCAAAAGTGATCAATTATAAGCCTTTACCGGCTCCCTTCCATTCTACAGATAGTGAAGTTTTGTGGGTGCCATCCCCACCACAATTTTTACTTCCTAACAGGAGTTTTCTGCGATATCATATCTTGTGTTATGTGTTTATTATTTTCATGAATGTTTCTATGAATATTGCAAACAATTAAAGATTATTAAATAATTCTACATGCATAAGAAAGAACAACATTAATGGTCGGTAATATGGTAATGAATGATTACTAATGACGAATTGTGAAAAGAGTTAAAAGTTTTAGAGGTATTGATTCACCCCCCCCCCCCCCCCCCTTAGTACTACTTCCCATTAATCCCAACAATTGGTATCAGAGCTAAGTCTCTTCTTGGAAAAGCCTAAAGGATTAAGAGAAAAGATCATACAATGGAGAAGTAAAAACTTGATAAGAATATTGAGAATAAAAAGCTTGAGATACAGATGTTCTTTGAATAGTATAAAGAAGCAAGAATCAAGATGAGAGAATTGTTAGATGAGAGGAGAGGTATGGCAACCCAGAGTAATGAAAAATATTATCAAGAAGATATTCCAGATTTCTTTGAATCTTCAGGATCCAATACAAGTAATATATTAGATACATCAGAAGAGAACATCACAAATCTAAAGGAGATCAATCAACATCTGACAGAGCAAATTAAGATGTTGCAAATCATTCAAGAGAGCCAGATGGTAAGAATGAATGATGTGATGAGTTCTGCTAGACAAGATAAAACAAAAGAACACTTGCTATTGATGACAGAAGAAAGATTACAAAAAAACTACAAGAGAAGGAGTTATGAATTCAAAGACATGTTGAGCATCACCATGAGATCACAAATCAAATTATTCTAATGAGTCAAGAAGCAAACAGAATGAATATAGAACTCATTGAAAGAGTGCAAGCTATCGGTGAACTAAGAGAAAAACATGAAAAACTAAATCATGAGGTTAGAATTTAGAAACAACATAATGAAGTTATCAGAAAGGTTGAAGAGAGAAATAAAAGAATGGATGATTTTCTTAAAGGAAAACGAAGAGTCAACAGCAACAATGGCTTAGGATTTACCAAAAATGGAGAATCATCAAATCAAACCAATCCAAAGAATGTCTATGAAAATCCAAGACCAAGAAAGCTGACATGTAACCATTGTGGAAAGTAAGGCCACACATCAAATGTATGCCAAGGAAAAATGAAAGGTATTCCTCAATCTACATCTTCATTCATAGGATTTTGTTATAAATGTAACAAGAAAGGACATAAAGCATATGAATGTAAGTCTAAGATGGAACAACCAAATAAGGAAACCTACATGGAAAAATATTTTCCTACATGCAAGATGAACGGGCACACAAGTCTTGGATGCTGGAAAAAGAAAAGGCAAGCATGGAAGCCAAAAGGTCAAGAAACTCCCTATCAACATAAGAGAATCGGTAATCAATATGTATGGGACTACAATACTTGGAAAAACTATACAGCATGTGGTAGATATGGTCCCATTGCTGCAAACTGCATGAGAGCATGGACCAAAAGGTCTAGAGGCTGGTCAAACCCTGGAATAGCATGCTTACACTATCAGAAAGTTCATCATCTCAAGAAATATTTCAAAGACTGAATGACAGAGACAAGCACATATCCCAATGGAAACACCATTCAAGATATCTGGAGGGCTAGAGACAAAATGTGGAGAAAAGATTCAAGAAATGATGAAGCTGGACCCAGCAATGCCAATGGTGACACCCCATCCAATGGATCCGATGACATCACCAACCCCACTTGAGCTTAACAAATGCACATTATGTCACTTGTTTCAATTCTGAGAAAACAACCCCGTCGGTATACACATACCAAAAATCAGCAGTAAACATAATGGATAAGTTGTTTTACACTTACTGAAAATTGTCAGTCAACACATAAAATGGTTAAGTTACCAATGTAACCCGATAACCGTCGGTAAGGAAGCAAAATTACAAAGTTGTCATGACAGTATACCAATATCCATCGGTGAAAGAAAATTTTTTAACAATTGTCCCGAGCATCATGTCAACACCGATGATGATTTTGAAAGTCTTTTTGATGAACTCTATCTTCATGTACCAACGATTTGTTGAGCATTTATGACAAAGACTTAGGGAAAAATTTCTATAAATAGACGATGGGACAACTTCATTTTGCACCCATGATTTGAAGAGAAAGCAGAGCGAAAAATAGAGTGATTGAAGAGCAGAAAGAAGAGCATCCTCAAATCAATCCACACACAGAAAACAAATCATTCACCATTGTCATGAATCGAATTAAGTACCGAGGGCACCAAAAGTATTCTATCGTCATTTATCAAGAAAGCCCAAAATTTCAAGAAAGCCCTAATACTTGAAAAATGATAGCAACCACATCAAGAACCATAAAGATCCAGAGTGATAAGAATAATGTGGTCAGGTTAATCAAGAATAACACCTGTGTTGAACCCAAATACAAGACACTAGTACATTTGAGGTCAAATTTTGACAGAAGTTTCCGACGGGTAACTTTTTCTTACGAATTTGGTGTTTTTTTTTTGTAATAGGCCCCGATGATGTCAGTATTCTGATGGGTGTTTAATTGACCATCAAAATTCTAACAGATTCGGGGTATACATTAAAAAAAAAAATTGAAACAGCCTCATCATTTTTATTTTTATTAGAGAGTGGGAGAAAAGGAGCGACAGCTGAGCGCGGGAGAAGGTATGTGATTTCTTCATCTTTCGAGCATCTGGCATCATATTCAAATGCATTTTATTTTATTATTGAGGGAGTTTCTCTCTAAAATGACCACATTCTACTAGTGTCATGCCCTAGCCAGTGCTTTATCTCTATTATTTGATGTTATTGGTGCTTGTGCTCAAGGATATCGATTCACTGTATTCAAATGTTTGGATTCACGTTTGTTGATATTACTGGCATATGTATTTAATGATGACATTGTATATTGTTGTTACTGAAATGACCGCATTCTACTAGTGTCATGCCCTAGCCCATGCTTTAACTCCATTATTTGATGTTATTGGTGCTTGTGCTCAAGGATATCCAATTTTTTGAAATGTTGACTGTGGTTATCAAATGGATAGCCCGTGAGCTTCTAGCTAGGCATCATTTGTATTGATAGCTTAGGGAATCAAATCTATTGTATCATTGATAGTTGAGACTTTGTTAAAAGGAAATAGGACAAAGAATGATTTTTATTTAGTTTCTCTATTTTGATCCCTAAGTGGCTTACAACCCTAGAGAAGTATATGCAGATTTACAAAT
>MU223839.1:2599845-2631661 GCA_018584345.1 Thuja plicata | reverse complement strand
TGGGGTAATTACCCCTAGCTTTCCTCTAAGATACAGAAATGAATCCTTAGGTAATGGTTTTGTGAATATGTCTGCAACTTGTTCTTTAGTATTCACATATTCCAATCTTACTTCCTTGTCCTAAACCAATTCTCTCAAGAAATGATACTTTATTGCAATATTTTTAGTCTTGGTATGCATCACAAGGTTCTTTGAGATGTTAATAGCACTGGTGTTATCACAGTAGATAATAATTGGTTCTATGACTTCCACCTTCATACCTGACAACAATTGTTTGAACCATATGATATTTGAACAATTTACTATTGTAGCAACATACTCTACTTCTATTGTAGATTGAGAAATGCAGTTATGTTTCTTGCTTGTCTAGGAGACTAACCTCTTGCCAAGATATAATGCTCCACCACTTGTTCTCTTTCTGTCATCAACACTTCCAGCCCAATCTACATCAGTAAAAGTCTTCAAATCAAAGTTTCCTCCTTTCTTATACCATAATCCATAATCTTCAGTACCCTTAAGATATCTCAGAATCCTTTTGATAGCCATCAAGTGATTCTCTCTAGGATTACCTGAAAACCTTGCAACAATACCAACTGCTAATGAAATATCAAGTCTGGTGTGAACAACATATTGAATTTTGTCAATCATGGATCTATAGGTAGTCTGGTTTACTTCCTTTGAATCATCATCCTTAGACAACTTATGTCCAGTAGGCATAGGTGTTCCAACTTGTATAGAGTCTTCCATCCCAAATTTCTTCAGTATCTCTTTTATGTATTTAGACTGGGTAATGTAGATACCATCCTTCATCTGATAAACTTGTAATCCAAAAAAGAATTTGATTTCACCAAACATAGACATTTCAAATTCCTTACTCATAGCTTCAGAGAATGCTTTGCATAAGTCATCATATCCAGTAAATAATATATCATCAACAAATATTTCTGCTAATACTATCTTGTTATGAGGTCCTTCTTTGATATACAATCTACTGTTGTCATTAGTTCTCTAAAATCCAATGCTTATCAATTAACCATGTAGTGTTTCATACCAGGCTCTAGGAGCTTGCTTCAATCCATGCAATTCTTTGTGTAACTTGCAAACATGTTCCTTTTGTTAGGATCTAAAAAACCTTTAGGTTGATCAATATAGACTTCCTCTTCAAGAATTCTATTCAGGAATGCATATTTTACATCCATTTGATATACCTTGTATCATTTGTGTGCATCATATGCCAGAAGAGTTCTAACTCCTTCAAGTCTTGCAACAGGAGCAAAAGTCTCCCCATAATCAATACCCTCTTCTTGAGAATATCCTTTACATACTAAATTCATCTTGTTTCTGAAAACCCACTTAGTACCAATCACATTTTTATCTTTTGGTCTAGGTACAAGAGTCCAGGTTTTTTTCTTTTCTATCTGCTCAATTTCTTCATTCATTGATTTGATCTAGCTTTCATCATTCAATGCATCTTTAATTTTTCTAGGTTCAATTTCACTAAGAAAACATGTACCTTTAATTTTCTTCCTTGTCATTACACCTTCTATTTGATCTCCAATTATTTGTTCAGGAGGTATGATGCCTTCTAACATATTTTGCAAGTACATGATCCTTCCTTCTAGATTCTAGGATTGTTCCACTCGGTTCACCATGCTCAAAAAAAAATAAAAATTCTTCTATCTGATACTCAAGTTCCACTATCTGAGACTCGGGCACCTCTGTCTGAGACTCGGGTGCCTCTGTCTGTGACTTGGTTCCCTTTATTTGTGACTCATTTTCTTTAGTCTATGACTCGGTTTCCTCTACCAGTAGCTTGGGTTGCACAGGTTGCAACTCAGGTTGAACTATTTGTGTTTGTGTAGATGAATTCAATGGTTGACATGGATTTTGTCCAATCACCATTTCTTGTGTCTTAGGTATAGTATCAAGTTCATAATACACAAATTTTCTATAATCCTGAGGATCTTTACTGCTCTATTCTTCACCTCTTTTTGCAAACTCATCAATCCTTACATGCACACTTTCTATTACTTTATGAGTAGAAAGATTCAAACGTTTATATGATTTTCTTTTACAAGAGTAGCCTAGGAATATGCCTTCATCATCTTTTACATCAAATTTTCCATTTCTTTCTTCCTTCAAGATGTAACATTTACTTCCAAATACTTTTAAATAATGAACATTAGGTTTATAGCCATACCATAGTTCAAAAGGTGTCTTCTCAGTACCATTCTTGAGTTGAACTCGGTTCATGGTGTGAATTGTAGTGTTGATGGCTTCCTTCTAGTATTTGGTAGCAAACTTATTTTCAATCATCAAGGTTCTTGCACAATCCATAATGGATCTGTTCCTTCTTTCTGCTATACCATTCTGTTGTGGATTACCTGGGGCAAATACTTGTCTTTTGATTCCTCTTTCACTGTAGAATTCATTGAATTCATTAGAAATGAATTCTCCTCCTCTGTCATATGTTAATCATTTAATTTTATTTCATGTTTCTTTTTCAACTCTAGCTAGGTACCATTTGAACTTTTGAAAGGCTTCTAATTTTTCTTTGAGAAACATAACAGTCATCATTCTAGAATGATCATCAACAAATAGAATGAAAACTTCTCACCTGTGTAACTTGTTGTTTCAATTGGTCCACATAAATCAGTATGTACCAATTCCAAAACTTCTTTTGTATTGTAATTCTTGATCTTGAAGCTAGTTTTTCCCATTTTCCCAATTTGACATTGTTTGCATATTGCTAATTCAAGTTTCTTCAGAATAGGGATTCCTCTTACTCTTTTGGTCTTGCTTATGTTAACTAGGTTATAAAGGTTCACATGACATAACCTTTTAGGCCATAACTAGCTTTCTTCTACTTGTGCAATAAAACATGAACTTTTATTAAGATCAAGATAAAATAGATTACCTTTTGTTTGTCTTCCAGTTCCAACTAGGTTTCCCTTACCATCCAGGAGCTTGGCCTTACCATTCATGAATTCTACCTTGAAACCAATGTTATTCAGTTGTGCCACACTTAGTAGATTATTCCTTAGTCCTTCAACCCAATAAGCATTATAACATTTTATTCCTTCTGTTAAAGCAATACAACCTTTACCTTTCACATAGCAGGTTTCATCATTACCAAAACTGACACTCCCACCATCATAGTGCTCAAGATGTTCAAATTCAGTTTTATCACCAGTCATGTGGTGAGAAAAACCACTATCAATTATCCAAGTGTCATTCTTGCTAATATGAGAATATAGTGTTGTCTTTTCATTATCTTCATTATGTGACTCATCCTTAATAGAAATATAAACCATTTCATCGTCATCTTCATCACTATCAGAATCTTTAGCAATGTAACAAGATTTCTTTCCTTTGTCTTTGTAGCTTTTAAAATCTTTCTTTCCTTTGTACTTGTTGAAATTTTTCTCACCTTTGTCTTCCTTGTTTGGACACTTAGCAGCAATAAGACCAACTTCATCACATGCAAAGAAAATTAATGGTATTCTTCCTTTGTACTATCCTTTTACTTTAGTATCTCTCCTTGCAAGTAATGATTCAATGATTTCCAGATCTCCATCATTAGATTCATCATCATTGTCGCTGTCAATCTATTTTTTTTCATCTTTCCAAGGTTTAATTTATCTTTGAATGTAGACTCAAGATTGCTAATATTAGGAGAGTAATTGTCAAATTTATCCAATTCAAAGGTTGTGAGTCTTCCAACCAATACATCTAGAGTTATACCATTACTGCATCTCATCTCTTGAATAGTTGAAACTCTAATTGCATAGATAGGAAGTAAAGTTCTCAATACCTTACTAACCACTGTTGTGTCTTCAATTACTCCACTAGCAGCTCTGATGGCACTGACACTTTTCTTGATTCTTTCACTGTATTTTGTAATGTCCTCTCCTTCTTTCACTTTCATCTGATCAAATTGACCTCAGAGACTTTCTGCTTTGGATCTCTTTACATTGACATCTCCTCCATGAATATCATGCAGTTTTTTCCAAATATCAAAGGTAGTAGGGCAGTCCTTGACTTCATCAAATTCAGAATAGCTGAGTGCAAAGGTGATATCAATCATCATTTTATTACAATGCTTCATATATATCATCTGATCCACAGTCAAAGGTCTCGGTGGTTCCACATACCTATGGTCCAAGAATTACAAACCAGTATCTCCAATGGTAGATAAATGTAGCCTCATCAAATCTTTCCATGCAGAAAAAATGTCTTTGTTAAGCTTCAGGATCTCCCTTCTGTAAGACATCTCTAATCTTTAGCTTAGGCCTTGAAACCTTCCTTGTAAGCACTTGCAGCTCTGATACCAATTACTAGAAATGAGTTAGGTAACTGAGAGGGCAAGGGTGAATCAGTTACCACAAAAACAAATCCAAGTCCCTTAGATGTCTTAAACAAATTTTTCACTATTGCTTAGTTAACACAGATATTCTACTGTCACTCGGTTAACATAGAAAATCTTAAGATATTAACTATGATTATCCTTTAGTTATTAATTTCTGAAACATAAACCATAAAGCAAATGAAATGTACACAGATAACACCAATATTTAACATGGAAACCCAATATGGGAAAAACCACCAATTGCAACTAGTCATTGTTTTTCACTCTTCTGAAGTGAGCCCTGTTAGGACCCAACCCTTTTAAAGGTTAAAATAACACACTGTTAGGTGTGACCCTGTTAGAGGATTTAATCACCCTATAAGGAGTGGCCTTGTTAGAGGTCTTCTAACACTTCAATGTAGAAATGTCACCTTGTGAGAGGATTTATAAAATATTATTAAGTCTACTCGGTTAAGATATTTTGATCATTGTTATAATTGTTAGAAAGTAATAATGGATTGACCTATTTTGATAAGAAACTATTTTTGTTGATTCAGATCTCTCTTCTGGATTAATTACTTGATCCTCACTAATCGTATATTCTATTGCAGTTCTATGTGTTTTGTCCTCAATCATAGTCCCATCTGATTTTGCCTTCACTCTTCATATCATAAACACATATACACTTTCTCACATATTCAATCCAAACTTGACCTTATATATATATATGATAAGCCTTGTCAAGTCGACCTTAATATCTTTCCAAATAAATAGTAAAACTCATGTCCATCGACTGTATATAACCAATTATCCATAAAATATAAAATACTGTTAGTCATCTGACACTAACAGTTCAACTTGGTCAACACTGAAATCCTTCAATGCCCAACCAACATTGTAATGCCTGAGTGAAATATGTTAGAACTGAAAATCACT
The DNA here is from genome assembly GCA_018584345.1 of Thuja plicata. Lineage (NCBI taxonomy): Eukaryota > Viridiplantae > Streptophyta > Pinopsida > Cupressales > Cupressaceae > Thuja > Thuja plicata. The sequence goes on along the minus strand of MU223839.1, from coordinate 2,626,377 downwards.
TTGGTCCTCTTCAATGCCCAAGAGTGCTTGGAATGAACTGACTGTGCATAGATAGGATTAGACATTTGTGTAAACATCACTATACTTGTGTAAACATTAATGAAAACACACAATTGAATAATTGTCATCAACACCATAGACAAGGGAGTAGGGAGTAGCACATGTGGGAGTGTGGACACTTGTGTGATAAGCCCACAAATAAGGGTTCAACTAGATATGCCAATCACAACCACCTTCATTGACCATCTTTATAAGCATTCTAAGGATATTTTAATTAGATACCTCAGCGTGGACATTACCTTGAGGATAGTATATTGAAGAAAAATGATGTTCGATATAAAATTTCTCACAAAGTTCCCGACCATCTTTATTTTTGAAGGGGATACCATGTTCAGTGATGATGGAAAGGGGAACAACATATTGTCATATGATGTAATTTAGGATGAATGTAGCAATATTTTTTCTAGTGGTATGGATAAGAGGAATGACTTCAATCAACTTGGTGAAGTATTCAGTGGCAGTGATGATGTATTTATGGCCATTGGATGATGGTCGATGGATTGTGCCCACAAGGTTGAGTCCCCACTGACAGAAGGGAAAAAATGTAACTACTAGGTTTAATTCCTGTGTAGGTGCATGTATCAAGTCTCCATGTATCTAGCATTTCTTGCATTTCTTGACAAACTGATAAGTATCATTTTCCATTGTACGCAAATAGTAACCTGTACAGAAGAGTTTCCTAGCTAAGGTAGGAGCGATCAAATGTGCCCTACATATACCTTCATGCACCTCTTGTAAGACAGTTTTATCTTTGTCATGCTCAAGACATGTAAGTAAGGTACCATCAAGATCACAATGATATAGGGTATCAGCTAAAATGGTGTAGTGAGAGGCTCGACATATTAACTTTTTGTGGGATTTAGTTGATATGTCATGTGGTAAGATGTTGTCATGTAAGTAGGCATAGATATATGTACCATTGGTAATTGGGACAAAAAAATGAGACAAATCATCTCAGATTGTAGAATATTATAACCATGCTCTAAGAGTGGCTCCACCAAGAACTCACAGTAGTTGGCATTACTTGCCATTATTATAAGAGATGCTATTGTTTCCATTGCATCAGTTTCTCTATTATTTTCCTAGGGAATTAGTTCAAATGTGATTGTTGTGAAATAAGCCTTGAATTCATCCACCATTTTTTTGTACGACATAAGATTTTCATCTTTCTTTGTAATCATCATTAACCTATTTGATCACCGACTGGGAGTCACCAGAACACACTACTCTAATATTTTCTATTGTAGAGCCATAAAAAGTCCAGAAAGTAACAACTCATACTCTATAATATTAATGGTACATGGAAACTATATATTGTAAGACCTAGGTATACAATCCCCTTGTGGAGTGAAAAAGAGGATGCCTGCAAAAAAACACATTGAGTGTAGGAGCCATCAAAGTATAAAGTCTAGAGATGTGAGGATTCCATGTTAAAAATTGATTTATAAGGTAGCTCTATAATAAGTGGATGATCATCTTCTATAGGAGAATCTACCAACTGATCTACTATAGCTTTTCCTTTGATTGTTTTTATTTCCATATATTCAATATCAAACTCACTAAGAATCAAGGCACATTTATCTAGATGACCTATAAGTGCTTCTTTACTCAAAAGGTATTTAAGAGGGTCCATTTTTGTAATGAACTTGATGAGATGTGTAAGCATGTAATGTTGCAGCTTCTATGAGGCAAAAACTACAACAAGGCTTGCTCGTTCAATGGGAGTATAGTTTAATTCATAGCCAACCAGAACTTATGACTGGTGTAATAGATTTCTCATTCTTTTCCTTCAGATTCATCTTGTGCCAAGAGTGCCCCAAATTCTTTGGTAGTAGTAGATATATATAGAAGCAAAGGTTTTTCATCTATAGGAGGTACTAACATTGGTGGAGACATCAGGTATTCTTTGATCTTCTCAAAAGATTTCTCACACTTATCATCCCATATGAATGGAGCATTCTTACATAACTGATGTTGAAAGGGTTGAAACTTATCTACAAGTTGTGTTATGAAGAAACCAATAGATTGTTGTTTTCCTTGCAGTGTTCTGAGCTTATTGACATTCTTTGGTGGAGGTATCTCAAGTATGGATTTAAATTTTTTAGGATCAACTTCAATTCCCTTAGATGAAATAAGGTATCCAAGGAGCTTCCTGGAGGTTACCCTGAAGATACATTTCTTTGGATTTAATATGACCTTGTAGTGGTCTAATCTTGTGAATATCTTATCCATGATTTCTAAATGTCCATCCTTGGTGTGATATTTTCCCTGTAAGTCACCTACATAATCTTCCAAATATATGTGCATCATGTCATGAAAGATAATGGTCATTGCACATTTATATGTGGCTCCAACATTCATTAACTTGAATGACATGACATTGCAGCATAAAGTTCCCAAAGGACATGTGAAGGTTATTTTGATTTGATCCTTGAGAGAAATTTTGATCTATTTGTAACCTGAGAAACCATCCATGAGGGATAACATCTCGTGCCCTGATGTCAAATCCATGGGAAGTCATGTTTAGGACAAGCTCTATTTACGTATCTAAAAGAAGTGCATCAACTAACAATCCTATTAGGTTTTGAAACTGGTACTAGGTTTGAAATCCACTCAGCATAATCAACAGGTCTTATGAATCCAACATCTAGCAAATTTTGTAATTAAACCTTCACTAAGAGAGAAAAATGCAGGTGCATTTTTCTTAATTTTTGTTTGATAGGTTTTATCTCTAGTGGTAAAGATAAACGATGCATTACTAAATCAGGATCAAGTCTTGGCATGTCAGCATAGGAAAAATCAAAGTTAATTTGTCTTTCCTTGAAAAACTATATAAATGATTCTCTTTCTTCGAGGGTCACATTCATCTAGATGTATGATTCTTGGTTTTTCTTCAGTACCCATATTTTCTTGTATTATTTTCTCTACCAAGATAGATGACTTCCCCTGATATGATGCTAGGGTAAGTGTGTCAATCCTTCCATCCTCAGGTGCCTCAGAGAGGTTCTAACCTTTGGATATGTCCTTTATTTTTACTTTTTCTGAGTTTAATAGCACCACATAATGGTTTTCACTAGAAGACCTATTTATATTTTCAATCATTTGTGACTAAAAGGCTTGGTACCTTCTCCAAAGTAAGCCCCACTATTAAGTTCTATGGAAAAACCAACTCTATGATCTCTAAGAGGCAAGTTAGCTTGAGCTTCAAGAAATTTTATTATAGCTTCATCATTTTGAAAGACATTAAATTGTGATGGTCCTTGTAGGTCCCAATAAATAAGTTGTGGGCAAACAAGAGGCAAGGGATTGGGAATAGGCTTAGGATTATGAATAGGTTGAAGGGTGAAAATGTTTTCATAGCCATAGATATTAATGAATTCATCATGGTCATTGATTCCACCTTCCTCATCAATCTGTGTTGTGTTAGAATATTCCCCTACCTCACTCGAGTTTCCCTTAGTACTTAAGGTCTTATCTTTCTACATATCATAACCTAAGTCAGGAACTTTACATCCAATACAACAAGGTTTTATTGGTTCAAGTATGCCTTTTTTTTGTAAACCAAGAGGACTATAACCATCATAACCATATTTTTTCCATTATCTTAAGTCATTTTCCTTATTGTTCAACTATATCTTGACTTTAGGATTTTTAGCTTGTTTATTTTCTGTATCTTTATCTTTGTACAACTATTTTAGGAGATCTTCTTCTTCTATTTCATCATACAAAGTTCCTTATTTTATTAAAGTTGCAAGTTTGCAGACTATAGTTGTGGTGTCTGATGTGGTTTCAATCATTTTTGGTTTTCCATAGATTTGGGGAGGCAAAGGTAGCTTTCCAATGCAAACAAAATGATTCAAGGTATATTCTCCCACTCCTTGTTTTTTGAACTTAACTTCATTGTATTTTGAAGTGGATGCTTTTAAGGACTCAAGGTCAACATATGCTTGATAGGTGCCTCACAATTTCTAGGAATGATGGATTAAATCTTAGATCTTATATTATTGCAATACATAAAATGATTTGGATCTTTGGGTACGGTAATCTAAGCACCATTACATGAGAATTTAATGTTTTGATGGTATATAGAGGGTACAACTTACATTACATGAATCCATGGTCTTTCAAGAATAATGTTATAGGTTAGGGGAGATCAAGATCTTGGAAAATCACATCCTTCACTACAAATCCCACCTTGATAGGCAATGCTACTAATCCTTTAGATGAGTGTTCTTCTTCATCATATGCCTTTATGGTAATATTTTTCTTTGGATAAATTACACTCTCAAAGGACCCTAGTTCTTTGAGAAACTTCAAGGTACATATATTGAGACCCTCTCCTCCATCTATCAGGACTTGCTTGATCTTGACTCTATGAATAATGACTTCAATGTGTAAAGGGGAATTATGTGGTTATTGCATGGAGGAATTATCATTATCAATGAAGTGAGAGTGTGTGGGGAGGTGATATGTCCCACCATAGGTTGGAATTGATCTACATGTAGGTCTGTAGGTATTGTAGCATTAGCAAGTGCTTTATCTAAGATAGCTTTGTGCTTAGGAGATATGCAGAGGAGATCAAGTATGGATATTTGTGTGGGTTTCTTCCCTAGATGCTCTATAAGGTTTTATTGTGAAGTTGATGCAACAGGTTTAGGATTAGGAACTTTAATGGCAATATTTCCTTGACGCGTGGTAACATTGCAATCAGTTTCTTTTCCTTTTATAGTGAAAGCGTTCGCATGATTATGAGCCTCACTGATGGTATCTATGAAATAATCATATTTAGTAGTGGTATAATTTACACCGCCACCTGATTGAGGGGATTTTCCTTTATCTTTATCATTTTCATGCTTAGGAAAGGGATTTTTAAACATCTCATGGCCAGAGTTACCAGAAGGAGTGTGTCTATCAACTACAATTTTCCTAGCATCAATAAGATTGTGTATCACATGTCAAATCATATTGAAACTATTAGTATTGTGTCCCTTTTGTCTATGATATTCACAAAAATGGTTATCATTCCACCATGGTGGTTTGACTGGTGGATTATACTCTCTCATTTCAGGTAACGTTATAAGATCATTCTCAAGGAGTTCCTTCAATGCCGACTCAAGTGATTGTCCCAATAGTGTAAAGTTTCACTTAGGGAAGATCTTTTGTTTTTCCTTTCCTTTGTCAGAAGATGAACCCTTAAGGTTGTTAATAGGTGATGATGTTGGAGTTTTTTTTGATTCAACAACCTTGTCATTAACCACATTCTTGTTTTTATCCCAAAAGGGAGTCTTATTGTTGTTGCTTGAACTTGAACTTGGTTTATAATTTTTATCATTGTTTATCTTGATTATACCATCGTCAATGAGATTTTTTTCAATTATAAATCCCATCTCTATTACATCCTCAAATTCATCCAAGCATTTAAGATGATGTTCTTTTTTAATCTCTTTAGTCAAATTGCGACAAAATAGGCCAATCAAGTGTTTTTATGGAATCTTTTAGGGCGCTCTTTTGGTCAAATGATGTCATCATTGTAAAAAGGACATAAATTATTCTCATTGTTTTTTCTTGGTATTTAATAGTTTAGTTATATTGATTTCACATTCACAATTGTAGGCATAATGTGCAATAGACTTGTCTGCCAATTCTTGAAAGGATTTGATATTAGGAGGCAATCGTGAAAACCATTCCATGGCACTTCCTCCATGACTGCGCTAGAAAAGTCTTATAAGATATTTTCATCATGTACAAATTCCAAGGTGTCAACGCAAAATTCTCTTAAGTGGTCTTTAGGGTCTCCTTTTCCTTTTTACTTCTCAAGTTTTGGCAATTCCAAATTAATAGGAAAAGGTGGCATTGGTATACTTGGGTCAAAAGGATAGGGACAAATGTCCTCAAGAGAAAAATTGTGAGACAATGTCTTACTATTCTTGAGGGTATCCAATTATTTTCTTAATGCTCTAAGCTCATCCAAGATGGGGTTATTTGTAGGCTCATGCTTTGGTATCTTTGTGGATTGTTTATAACGTGGTTGTAATTAAAAAGGTCTAAAACCTTTCATTGTTTCCTCAATGTTTGTCGTGGTATGCTCAAATTTATGTTTGGCATTCACTATCAAAAATGATATGTCAAAATTAAGAGGTATTTTGATGCCTTCCTCATCAAGAGCCTTAAAATATTGTTGCGGATCATGTTTGACTAGCTCCTTAAATAATTTAGTAAATTTAGGGTCATGAAGTGTTTCTTCTACATGAGATTGTGTTATGATTTCATCATTAGATGTGCTATTGTTCTCATTTTTTGCAACACTAATGAATTCATCATCATCAAATTTGTGTCCATGGGGGTTACCTTCTTCATTTTGAAAATCCTAATTGTTAAACATTTTTGTTTGTTATTTTGGAGACATAAGAGATTGAACTGATCTTTGACTTAGGACTAGAGGATATGACAATGTATGAGACTCAAGGCTAATATTCAATACAAACTCTAAAATGAAAAAGTAACTGTATGATATGAGGGGGAACTCTAAATGAGTTATGAAGACAAATGGTAGCCTAAATATGATGCAAGAACTCAAAGTATTGAAGGTAGTTTTGTTGCAAGGCTTTACTTGTGTTATGATGGATAAATAAAAGGAAAATTGATCAAGGGTGGGTATACTAAAGTTGGATATGATGAAATCCAATGGATTAACCAACTCAAAGATGTTGATACTTTTTATGGACCTCAAGTGATACATGAGGATTGATATCCAATGCTTGATTCAAGACCCAATGAAAATGACCTAAGTACAAGCTAATTTTTGACTAATGATGGATATTAAAGGACTAAGGATATGAAAAAGTGAAGTGATGTAGGGAATGGAATGTTTGTGATGTGAAATGACCAAAGGTGTGACTAGTTAGGATGATGGGACTACACAAAGACCTAAAATATCATAATGAAAGAGGTGTCTCTATAAGATTATTCATTGAGGAATATAAGATGATCAAATGTATTGTCCTATATTATGTGTATATGATAAGGCTCTTCTAAAAAATAAATCTTGTGATCTCAATGGCTCAAGTTCAAATTTTGTAGTCAGACCGTTTTAGAAATCTCGATGATGATGTATAAATGTGTGATGTTTCAACAAAAGTTTGTGGTTTTTGTACAAGAAGTGTCTCCTCTTTTTAATAACCTTTGGGTTGCACTACTTTTCCTAGGATGGTGGTATATGAACCTGTAGACACCCTAAATTGGTCAACCAAAGTTAAAGGGGTCAAATCAAGTCAACATCATGGATTAATTAACAAAGCCATTAATTAATTAAATTTAAGCCAAAAGGGATTAATTAAACTATGTAATTGATTTAATAAATTAGTTATATAGTTCAATTTCCAACCCATCTAATTCCCTTACATGACGAATTGAATTAATTGTTTGGATTAATTCCTAATTTAAAAAAAGGAGACAAAGAATCAATTAGCCAATGAGAAGAAAGGATTGAGAGCACATGGATCACTCCAAGGCTTTTCTATCTTAGCCACGCATTTATCCTTTGCTATCCTCACCACTCATTTTGTCATTTTGTTCCCCTATTTGAAACCCATCACTCAACTTTAACCTCAACCCTACTTTGAACGTGGTTAATGAAACTCACTCCCTACCCTTGGGAATTCCTATAAATAGAAGGTATTTATTAGTGTAAACTCACCAATTCACATTTAGAGTAAGAATTCACATTTAATTACATATTGCATTAGGCATAGAATTGAGCATTTAGCATTAAAGAATTCTTGAGGAGTATCATCATAATGACAAATTCATCCATGTTTAAATAGATTTTGAACAATAGAATAGGGAAATTCATCTTAATTTGCATACATTTTCATCTTAGATCCATATTTTTCATCATTCTTAGCATAATTCTCATTCTAGGGGTTGTCACTTTAGGATGCTTTGCAGCTAAGAGCATTCGTTTAGTCCTTCTACCTAGAGATCTACAAGAAGCTCTTGATTTTCTTTCATTTTCAAAATTGATTAAACTAGTTAGATCTTTCAAATTTGATTGAAAAGTATGTTAAAATAAAATTTCATGTAGGTTTGTGAATTTTAGGTTTATGGACTATATTTGGCGCCCACCGTGGGGCTCAAGCCTCACATTCTAACATCAATTTTGAAGGATTTACATTGTATATTCTTTAAAATCATCATATTCTTGCACCTGATCTAAAGAAGCTTGCATTTGGTACAAACACCCTTGCACTTGGTACTAAGTGTCTCACACTTGGTCTGTGCTAGCTAGCATCTAGACAGTGAAAGCTTGCACCTGGTATAAAGAAGCTCATACCTGGCATAAAGAAGCTCGCACCTAGTCTGTAACAGCTCGCATATGGTCAAAATAAACTCACGCTTGGTCCAAAGAAGCTTGCATTTGGTTTTGGATGTTGAACAAGTTCTATTTGATGGTTATGTTGTATATTTCATGAAATCTATCATTTAGTGAAGTTTACATAACATTTAGGGAAGTTTGCAGATCATTTAGGGAAGTTTGCATATCATTTAGTAAATTTTGCATATCATTTAGAAAAGTTTGCATATCATTTAGGAAATTTTGCATAAACATTTGGTAAATCTTGCATAACATTCGGTATGTTCCGAGTTGCATGCAGTCTATTCTGAGTTGCATTTGGTCTATTCTGAGTTGCATTTGGTCTATCCCAAGTTCCATTTGGTCTATTCTAAGTTTCTTTGGTTTGTTCTACGTTGCATTTGGTATGTTCTGAGTTGCATTCGGTCTGTTTTGAGTTGCATTTGGTCTATTTTGCATTGCATTCGGTGAATGATAAGAAACACCAAATTAAATTTGTATAAGTGGTAAATTTGATAATTAATTGATGTTTTTGATGAATTGTAGATGGATAAAGGGATCAAATCAATAAAAACTCAGAAATACATATACAAATTACCCGATTATTCAAGAGAAAGAGGAAAAAAGGCTATACAAAGATGCAAAGTGAATAAATTAGTAATTGAAGCTGAAACTTTGGAAGAAAGAATTCAAGCACAAAATAGTTATTGGAAGATCATTAACCTTTATCAAGCATTCTATAACATGCCATATAGTCCTTTATATAATTCTCCCATTTGAATATGGTACATCTTAAAGTTCAAAAAGCAAAGTGTAGAGCACCAAATTATTGAAAAGAGAAATAATTTAAAAGATTGAATGATTATGCTAAGCAAATCCATAACACAAACATAGTGGAAAACATAGAAAAATAATAGAAAGCATACAAACATTACATCAAAATTCTCAAATTATATCAAACTAAGTTTCCATCTTTGGCTTAAATATTTGTTCATTCATTTGAGGGGGATTTGGTTTTGATTTTTCTTCACTTTTTTTTCTGGGTTGTTGAACTAACATTTGGGAGAAAACTTGGATGCTAAGGATCTTGGAATGATCGCCGAGGTAAAGTATAGAAAAAACAATAAAAATCTCAAAAATGTGCATATGCTTCGAACAAGGTGAGTTCTAAAAACCTTTGATTTTAAGTCATTTGGTTAAAATGTGACATCTTAAGGTTGAAATATATCTAGTTAAAATAAAGAAAGGTTGAGAGATGAACAAACACTAAAATTGAAGCCCTCATGTTTGTGGACAAAAAGCATTAGGTATATGCTCTTCACTTTTTAAGTTAATCAAAACGCCAAATATGCTCCAGTCCCTTTAGATTAAAAGGCTTGGAAATAAACCATGTTAATTGTGTTTGTGAGGTTAAAACAATAGGGATATGCTCATACCCTTCTTAGGGTAATCAAACTCCTAGACTTTTTTCTCATTTTGAATTTCTTGTTTTTCATAAACTTGCTAGAACTTTAGTAGGCCTGCCTCCAAAGAATGCGCCTTAACAAGGCCAGTGGGAGGGATGACCCAAAGTGGGAACAAGGTTAAGCCAACCAATTCACCCACTTAAAAAAAAAACCTTGGTTAAGTTGAAAAACTTAGAGAGAAAAAATATCAAATGCCTAGACTCATAGGGCTATATGCATCAATCATGTTTGCATGACTACGTTCTCCTTATTTGACTCATTTGATATTTTTGTTTTGGAAACCCGAAATAAACACCTGGTTAATTTAGAAAGTATACCTTTTTAAACCTTGTTGAACCAAATCACCATAGGTACTTTGATTGAAGTGTTTTCTTGTGGAGACCTTGTCAAAAACATCCAAGAATATACACTTTTATAGCTTTTTAGAGGTTAGAAAACATGTGTATTTATGATTGCTATGCTTGATGATATATGATCTTGAAAAAAAACATCCATTTAAAAGATCCAGCATTCATAAAAATCATCATTCTTCTCAATTGAATACTTCTTCAACAAAGCTGCATTATTCCTTTTCATGCCGGTTTGGACAAGATATCATTATATTAAATTATCTTTACAAGAAGACAGAACGGTGCTAAGCGAAGAGATACCCTATTCATATGAGACTCCTCATTCTCCTTATCAACCCTTTCAAGAGAGAAATCAAGAGGAAGAATTAGGAGAGGTCTCAATGGCAACTAATTCATGGTTTGAGGCTAATAACAATGGATAAATCAATAATGACCATAATGAAGAATTAACCGAGGAAAAGATCAATGAAGCCTCCCAAAATCCTATGTTCGTAAAGATAATGGAAAAATTCTTAGAAAAACGACAAGGAAAGATATTTTCTAAACTTGGCTCAATAAGGGGTAAAACTTCCTCATAATTTTGACACATCCCAGTTAAAAAATGGATGAGGAAGAAGACACTCCTTTAAAATCCATAAATCAACAAATTAAATCCCTACAAGGTCAAATGGATAAAATGAAGAAAGAGGCTGCCCAAAACCCTTTCTCAATCGAAGCTATTTTCCATTTGATAAAAACTTATTTATGAAACCTTTTTCCCAAAACATGGTTTTCCCTAAGTACGATAAATATATGCATACAACAAACCCACAAAACCACATAAGGGAATTTGGCACCTTAAGCATGGAATTTCTCCATGAACCTACCTATTTTATGAGGTTATTTCTTTGAAGCCTTGGTGGGTCCAAAATGGAATGGTTTTCAAAGTTACCTCCAATTATAAAGATGTTTAAGGAATTAATATCCAAATTTTTTAATCAATATTCCTACAACATCGAATGGGAGATTACCATGTTAGACCTATGCAATACAAAGAAAACAAATGGAGAAGCCTTTTTGAGATTTCTACAAAGATGGAGAAGAATCTTTGCTAAATATCCACAAAGTATACCTGAAAAGGAAAAAATGGATATATTAATAAACAATTTGGTAACCATAATTAAATTCAAGTTACAACTTAATTGTCCACCAAATTTTGAAAAAGTGATAGAAAATGGAGTCCAAATAGATTATGCTTTAGTAGGAAATGGGGAACTAAAGCTCTATAAGGATAAATAAACCTTTTCAAACAACAACAATACATTTAGCAACAATTATTCAAACAATACTAATAATGATAAACTAAAGTTTTGGATGAAGAATACCAAGAAAAATTTAGTTAATGATGGAGTAGTGGAAGCTCACAATCTCAAACCAAAACCTTTCAATCTTTCAAGGGGTTCCACTAATCATACTAAAAATGATAATCAATCCCCCAATAATCCTTTTAACAACACAAACCCTTCCAACAACAATCAAGGAAGTATCAAGCCTAAACCTAACTTTATAGCTCAATTTACTCCAGGACCATGGAGAAAGTTTACTCCATTAGGGGAAACACTTGAGTTATCCCTAAGAACACTTGTTGCCAAAAAAATTATAATTTTACTGGAGGCAAGACCATATGAACCTCAATTAAATCCATCATGGTGGATTGATTCTAATCATTGTGAATATCACCGTAATAAAGGGCACAAAGTAAAAGATTGTATGAGGTTGAAACATGTGGTACAAGACCTCATTGATTATGGTATTATTGAGGTTGATTTACCCAAGAATAATGAAGATCACACAACCTTTAAAACTCCTTTTCTAAATCATAAGAAGGGTGAATCTTCAAAGACTAATCAATACAATCAAAAGGGAGATCATAAAGTAAATTTTTCTCATACCTATAACAATACAATAAATTATTTATCTAGTTATGAGAACACCATTAATGTCATAGTGATTAAAGACAAACAAAACAAAGAGCCCTCCAATGTCATCACTCAGGGGCAAGAATTGAAAGTAGTTCCACCTGGAATTTCCAACATTATGACTAGACCTAATCCTCCATAATTTCTATCCAAGAACTATAATTTGATGGATCAACTTCAAAAAACTCCTGCACAGATATCAATCTTGGAGTTGTTAAAACTATCACCCACACATAAGGAGATCTTGGAAAAATCTTTGGTAGACACAATGTTTCCTACCAATCTATATGTGGACCAATTTCAAAACATGGTTATTCATCTTATTGCACCACATTTCCTATCCTTTTCAGAGCAATATGAAATGTCTCTAAATCATCCACAAATTATTTCCTTGCATATCGAAGTCCTAATCCAAAAGCATAGGGTCAAGAGAGTCCTAATTGATGGAGGTGTTGGCCTAAACATTTATACTCTAAATCTTGTGAAAGCCTTGGGATATTATAAAGAATCAGTGGATCCTAAGAGAAAAATAAGTATTAAAGCATATGATGATGAGGATATATCTTCCAAAGAAATAGTCATTCTACCTATTCGAGTAGGACCTATTCAGAAAGAAATAGTTTGTCAAGTACTTGATCTTAATTTGACATGCAATATATTGTTGGGAAGCTCATGGATACATGAGATACAAGCTAGTCCATCTACCTACCATCAGTGTTTGAAATTTCCTTATCTTGAATAGGAAATAACTATCAGCGGAGATCTTAACCCATTTCAATACTACAATCATATCAAACCAGTTACAGATTCTTTTGTACGCCACAATAATGAGGCTTCTACATCTACCTCACATTCAGAATAGGCTAAGGAGGAAGCTCCTAAGATAAGTTCACCATCCACAGCAAAGGATGGATAAAACCAAATGATAAGCCCACTACCTCAAGTCATGAAGAAACTATTCCCTCTCTATCTAACAAAGGTAAGGAAAAAGTTACTTTTCTAAAAACAAATGAAGAAAACCCTAATTCCCTAACATCGTATTCTTCTATTCAAGAGGGATCATGATTATAAAGAGAAAAGGAAAAGGTGGCACATTAAAAAAATATGGACACCGTGATGAAAAACTTTCAAAAATCATGCAGGATAAAGAAAAAAGGAGTTGGAGAATACTCTGATCATTGATGGATATGTCAACTTCTCCTAAATCACATGGTAAACCTTTGGTCATAAAAAATCAAACACTTCCTCATAAGTATAATGATAATTTTGTAAGAGCTACTACCTCGGTAGAGATAGAAGAAGACAATAATGTGTTAAAATGGTTATACAAAGACGAGGAGGGACCAAGTGAAAGTGTGCAAAATATTAGTATTCCCACACACAAATATGGGAAAGGATTTGATATTATACAAAAAATGGGTTAAAAAGGAAGAGGAATTTTAAGAAAAATAAATAAAGGTTTGTTAGAACCTATACAGCCCCCATGGACGTCTAGTGAAGAAAAATCAGGAATAGGATATCATGAGAAAGATAATGGTCAAAATAATTTCACTAATCCCTATGAACACATTAACATGTTGGATTTAGAAAGTGAGGATGATTCAAATGAATATGAATGGGATTCATTATCTGATGCCTTTTGTCATGATAAAGAGGTATATGTTGATGAACTATAAATGTTTATATGTTTGAATTCATTTGTTGATATTCAACCAAGTTGCAGAAGTGATGATAAATATTATCAGTTAATGTGTTTTCATTGATGTCAACTTATTAGAGTGTTATTATGGTGGAAAACATTTGTTATGTATTGAAGATCTGGAACAAATAATGTTTTTGTGGTCAGTAAATGAAGAGTTTTGTATACACCGAGTGACAGAGAACACCGAGTAAAACCCAGTGTATATCGAGCAACAGTATTAACCGAGAAAGGGTTTGTCAAAACAACTATTGATTAAAGCAAATTAATTATAACTGAGGCCGACTTGGATGCTTAGATGGCAATTGATGATTTTGAGGTAAAAGATAAATTTTGTTATTTGATCAAACGATTATTAAAATTCAAGGAAGATCAGATGATAGAGATTGAAACGTGTTTTTAACACAATTGACGGAGATGGATCAAGCGGAAAAATGAACGATGGAGATTAAGCAGAAAGATTTGAAGGATGAAAATTAAATGATACATGATGTCTATATAAGAGACAAGAGATTCATTTGTGAATTGTGATGTACACTGATGTTGAAGCATACATGCAAATTTATGCATGACTGATCAAACTAGTTAAAGACAAAACTGAGTGTATTTCTGTAGCCATCGCCGAGCAAAAAGAGGAAAAAGCATAACCGAGCAGAACAAATATGAAGAATGAGATGAACTGAAGTGAAAAAAATTGATCAGAGGTATTATGTACTTAGAATATATCTGAATATCTGTAAATTAGAGTTGTATTTGAATCAGATCATTACTGTATCAGTTTAACCATTGTTATAGATAAATCTCTTAACCGAGTGGGACAGTGAGTCCTTATTATAACATTCAAAGAATGTTGATTGTTTTCTTGTTGACCCCATAGTGAATGCATGGTCAAAAGAGAACTGGTAGTTTTAAATCCTCTAACAAGGTCACATTTAACAGTGTGCATTGTAACCTTTAATAGGGTTGGCTCTTCACCGAGCTCACTTCAGAAGAGTGAAAATATTTTGGGTTACCAGTCCTAGGTGGTCTTTCCCTTAGCAAGGTTTCCACATTAAAAATATATGTGTCAATGTGAATGAATGTTGTGGATTGTTATTTTACTTTATTGACCTAGATCGGTAATCATGTTATTAATTTCAACTGATACTCAGTAAACACTATTGATGCAAGTTTAAGTTTACAGAATACATTTTTGTCAAGTGTAATTATATGATTGAATTTGTTTTGATATACATCTGGAGAAATTTGGGACTGTAGGATTTATGAGGAAACTGATTGTAATTGATTCACCCCACCCCCCCNTCCCCCCCCCCCCCCCCCCCCCCCCCCTTAGTTATTCTAATAATTGGTATCAGAGAAACAGTGCTTATTAGTGCAGGAGTGCTTATGAAAAAAAAATTTAGGACTTGAGCTAAAGATCACAAGATGTATAAGAGAGATGCACCTAAGCTAAACAAGGATAACTTCCCGACATAGAAAAGTAGAATGATATTATACCTATCTGGAATTGCAAGCAACATTGAAGATTTTCTAGACAATAAATTCATCCTACCTACTGGAGCCTTAACAATGAATCATTTGAAAGAAAAATATGAGCATAACCTTATTATGGTGGAGATTGCTTCTTCACTTACAAATTCAAAATTTGAAGACATCAAGTCTTGTACTATTTCCAATCATATGTGGGATCGACTTACAATAGTTTATGGAGGAGATGTAAATGTACTTAGAGCCAAAGTTGAGAGCCTTCATGGAAAGTTTGATGACATGAGAATGAAGGAAGGAGAAAATATCACACAATACAGTAACCGACATAAGGAAGTTGTGGGAGATATTCGAGGATCTTGTGGAACCATTGATGAAGACACAATTGTGAGTAAGATTATTAGAACTCTATTGCCTATATATTCTATAAGAGTCTCTCCAATTCATGAAATGAGAGTTGCACTTTCAAACAACATTATTGTTGATAGTCTTGTTGGAAGATTGATTTCTTTTGAGCTAAATAACTTTAACAATAGTATTGTACCATCTATGGAATCTGCATTTATGTCTACTTTGAAAATTGGTAAATCTAGTAGCAAACTCATAATTAGAAATAATAGTGACATTGATAGTGATGACAAGGAACTAGATGAACTTGAAGCCTTAATGGTTATAATATTGCACAGAGGTAAAGGAAGATTTAAAGGTAAGCTACCTTTGATATGCTTTAATTGTAAAGAGATTGGCCATTTTGCTGCAAGATGCCCTAACAAGAAGAATGATGATAGAAATGATAGATCTAATGATAGAAAGGATGACTGAGACTTCAGAAACAACCGACAGTATGACCGAAGAGACAACCGAGATTACAAAGATAAAGGTAAGAAAGCTTGTTACATTGCTGAAGATAAAGTTAATAGCAGTGGTACTGATAATGATGAAGATATTAAGACAGTCTTTGTAGCACTTAAAGATCATTCAGATGAAGATGAAAGGTATGTAGAGACAACACTTATCTCTAAAGTTAGTAAACATGATACTTGGGTCATTGATAGTGGCTGTACACATCATATGACTGGTGATAAAGGAAATTTTGAATTTCTTTAACATTATGACAGAGGATCAATAAGAATGGGAAATAATACACCATGTCAAGTAAAAGGAAAATGTACTATTATGTTAAACAATCAAATCAAATGTGAAAATTATTATTGGGTAAAAGGACTTAACTACAATCTGTTGAGTGTTTCACAGTTGAACAACACAGGTCACCGAGTCATATTTGAGAATGGAAAATCAAGAATCTATGATGGAAAAGGAAAATTAATCGGTACTGGTGAAAAATCTAGAGGTAACCTATTCTATCTTGACACACCTTAAACTACTTTTTTATTGGCAAAGAATGAAAATATATGGCTATGGCATAAAAGACTTTGTCATGTAAATTTTGACAACATAGTTAAGATTAATAGAAAAAGAAAAGTTAGAGGCTTACCGAGCTTAACTAAACTAGACAATGTAATGTGCAAAAATTATCAAATGGGTAAGATGTCAAAATCTAGTTTCAACAGCAAGAATTTCTCATCTAATGACATTTTGGAGTTAGTTCATACATACTTATGTGGACCAATGAGAACACGAAGCTATTTTGGGGACATATATTTTATTCTATTTGTTGATGACTACTCTAGGATGATGACTGTTATGATTCTAAAAGAGAAATCAGAAGCATTTAATATGTTTAAGTGGTACAAAGAAAAAGTTGAAAAAGAAACTGGTAAATATATCATGTGTTTGAGATCTGACAGAGGTGAATTTATTTCTAATGAGTTCACTAAATTTTGTAATGAGGATAGAATCAAAAGACAGGTTTCTACACCAAGGACACCACAGAAGAACGGTATTGCTGAAAGAAGGAACAGATCAATTGTTGATCGCACTAGGACATTGATGATTGAAAAGTAAGTTGCACAAAAATACTGGAGAGAAGTAGTCAGCACAGCAGTCTACACACTTAACCACATACAACTAAAGAAATATTCAAACAAAACACCTTATGAGCTATGGTATGGTAATACTCCCAATGTGAGCTATTTTAGAATTTTTGGAAGCCGTTGTTATATTCTGAAAGATGATCAAAATGGAAAATTTGATTAAAAAGTGATGAAAGAATATTTCTTGAATATTCTACTAAGAGTAAAGCTTACAAATGTTTGAACAAGTCAACTAACAAAATCATTGAGAGTGCGAATGTGAAAGTTGATGAATTTGTTGAGTTAAATGATGAAGACAGCATGAAAGAACCGAAGGACTACAGTAGATTTTTTTACTAGGAAGAACCTGATACAACACCGAAAATGATGCCTAGAGTTACCATGCAACATGGTAATGTTACTGGGAAATAGGCTAATGTCACCGGGAAACATGCTAATTTCATCGGGCAACAGACAGCTAAACTGAGAATTAGGAAAATGCTAAAATAGAAGATCATGAACCAAAAGACAATGAAGATACAAAAGAAGATAATGAAGATCAGAGAGTTGAACATGTACTTGCTAGATATGTTAGAAGACACCATCCACAAGATCAGATCATTGGAGATAAAAGAGAAAGCATATTGACAAGAAGTAAGCTCAAAGATGACACGTGTTTAATTTTTGAATTTGAGCCTAAGAATGTTAGAGATGCATTAGAAAATGAAGAATGTTTTAATGCAATGCATCAGGAAATTGAGCAGATACAAAAAAAATAAGACATGGACTTTAGTACCGAGACTGAAAGACAAAAATGTCATTGGCACCAAATGGATTTTCAAAAACAAGATGAATGAAGATGGGAATGTAATTAGAAATAAAGCAAGATTAGTTTGCAAAGGGTATGCACAAGAAGAAGGAATTGACTATGGAGAAACTTTTTCACCCATTGCTAGACTTGAAGGAGTAAGGATACTACTTGCATACGCTACATATAAAGGATTTAAGGTATATCAGATGGATGTAAAATTTGCATTTTTGAATAGAATACTTGAAGAGGAGGTATACATTGAACAACCTGAAGGATTTGTTGATCCTGATCAGACACACATGGTATGTAAGCTACACAAAGCTTTATATGGACTGAAGCAAGCACCGAGAACATGGTATGAAAGACTGCATTCTTATCTAATAAGTACTGGATTTATTAGAACAAGTGACAACAATAATTTGTATTTAAAAAGTGGAAATGAAGATAAGACACTTATTGCTGAGATATTTGTTGATGACATAATATTTGGAGGTAATGATAACTTATGCACTTAATTTGCTGATGAAATGAGGAAATAATTTGAGATGTCAATGTTTGGTCAGATCAAACTTTTTTTGGGATTGAAAATTTTACAAAAAACTACAGGTATCTACATCACTCAATCAAAATATATCAAGGAAGTATTAAAAACATTCAGAATGGAGGAATCAAAACCAGTCGGAACACCTATGGTGACAGGATGCAAACTAAAAAAAGAAGACAAGACACCTAAGGTAAACTAAACCTTGTACAAATCTGTGATTGGTAAATTGATGTATGTTGTACACACAAGACCTGACATTGCACACGCAGTCAGAATAGATGCAAGATTTTCTGCTAACCCCAAAGAGTCACATATGACAGTTGTTACAATAATTTTTAGATATTTGAAGAATACTGAGGATTATGGACTTTGTTATAAAAGAAAAGGAAAATTTGAATTGAAAGTTTATATAGATGTTGATTAGGCTGGAAATATAGATGAAAGAAAGAGCAATACTGGTGGAGCATTATTTATTAGAGAAAGACTAGTTACTTGGATTAGCAAGCAGAAAGGATGCATATCATAGTCAACTGCAGAAGCAGAGTATGTTGATGCTGCTGCAAAATGTTCTAACATAGCATGGATAAAAAAATTGTTGAAAGGAATGAATGAAGAGATCATTGAACCAGTGATGATTTATTGTGATAACACAAGTGCTATAAATATTTCAAAGAACCCTGTGATGCATGCAAAGACAAAGTATATTTTTATAAAATATCACTACTTGAGGGAACAAGTACATGAAAAACAAGTAATACTGGAATATGTACAATCAAAAGAACAGCTTGCAGACATATTCAAAAAACCCTTACCAAAGGATACATTTGAGTACTTGAGAGGTAGACTAGGGGGTCGTCCCTTGTCTATTGGTAACTAAGAAGATTAGGAGATTGCATCAACCTACATGAAATCATAATATCAATCATGTTGATGCAAAAAGATGAACTGGACTGAAACAGAGATATCAGTACATGGCAAGGTACTTACTACACCGAAAATCAGAGATATTTCATTTGGCTATTGAAGAGCTGCATATTTCTTTTTGGCATTGTTGTTAAAGGGAGAGATGTATCGATGAAATAAAAAGGGAGATATCTATCCAATAAAGGGAGAAAAGAGAAAGGGAGAGACATTTAATCTACAGAGAGATTCAAGAGCTAAAAAGTCAAAACTGTAGTGAGAGTCTGTATATTTTCATATTTTATTTATACTAACTCAAATTATATTCAAGCTAGGGAGAGCTATTGACTTGTTACAGTTGTAGAACAAAAGTTTTGTATTTATTGTATGGCATTCTATATAGCATATTTCATATTTTGTTGTCATCAATGCCAAAGGGAGAGATTGATGAACTATAATTGTTTATATGTTTGAAGTCATTTGTCGATATTCAACCAAGTTGCAGAAGTGATGATAAACATTATCAATTAATGTATTGTCATTGATGTCAACTTATTAGAGTGTTATTATGGTGGAAAACATTTTTTATGTATTGAAGATTTGGAACAAACAATTTTTTGTGGTCGGTAAATGAAGAGTTTTGTATACACCGAGTGACAGAGAACACTGAGTAAAATCCAATGTATATCGAGCAACAGTATTAACCAAGCAAGGTTTTTCTGACACAACTATTGATTAAAGAAACTTAATTATAACCGAGGCTGAATTGGATGCTTAGCTAGAAATTGATGATTTTGAGGTAAAATATAAAGTTTGTTATTTGATCAAACGATTATTAAAATTCAAGGAAGATCGGACAATAGAGATTGAAATGTGTTTTTAACACAACTACTGAAGATGGATCAAGCGGAAAAGTGACCGATGGAGATTAAGCAGCAAGATTTGAAGGATGGAAATTAAATGATACATGATGTCTATATAAGAGACAAGAGATTCATTTGTGAATCGTGATGTACACCGATGTTGAAGCATACATGCAAATTTATGCATGAATGATGAAACTAGTTAAAGACGAAACCGAGTGTATTTCTGCAGACATCGTCAAGCAAATAGAGGAAAAAGCATAACCAAGCAGAAAAAAGATGAAGAATAAGATGAACTGAAGTGAACAAAATTAATTAGAGGTATTATGAACTTATGATAGATCTAGATATCTGCAAATCAGAGTTGTATTTGAATTAGATCATTACTGTATCATTTTAACCATTGTTACAGATAAATTTCTTAACGGAGTGGGACAGTGAGTCCTTATTATGACATTCAGAGAATGTTGATTGTTTTCTTGTTGACCCCATAGTGAATGCATGGTCAAAAGAGAACTGGTAGTTTTAAATCCTCTAACAAGGTCACATTTAACAGTGTACATTGTAACTTTTAACAGGGTTGGCTCTTCATTGAGCTCACTTCAGAAGAGTGAAAATATTTTGGGTTACCAGTCCTAGGTGGTTTTTCCCTTAGCAGGGTTTCCACATTAAAATATATGTGTCAATGTGCATGAATGTTGTGGATTGTTATTTTACTTTACACTTT
This sequence comes from Thuja plicata, assembly GCA_018584345.1. NCBI lineage: Eukaryota > Viridiplantae > Streptophyta > Pinopsida > Cupressales > Cupressaceae > Thuja > Thuja plicata. Next base: position 2,605,188 of record MU223839.1, on the reverse strand, counting down.
ACTTTATTGACCTAGATCGGTAATCACATTATTAATTTACTGATACTTAGTAAACACTATTGATGCAATTTTAATTTTACATAATACATTTTCACCAAGTTGAATTATATGATTGAATTTGTTTTGATATACATCTAGAGAAATTTGGGATTGTAGGATAATTTGTGAGGAAAATGATTCTAACTGATTCACCCCCCCCCCNTAACTGATTCCCCCCCCCCCCCCTCTCAGATATTCTAACATATGTTATTAATTCTTACACTTATACACCAAAAGAAAATGCAAGTATAAGCCATGAATGGGTAGGAGAGTCTTATGTGCCCTTTTTCTTAGGAGAATCTAGCTCTAGGTTTAATCTACAATAGTTTTTCCCACGGGAAACTTGAGAGGACTCTAGTGAGGGAGATTTTGATCCTAGCTCTATGGAACATCTTGAGGAAACACATGTTATTGATTTGTGTGATACAATGTATGAACCTACAAAGGAAATCATGACCCTAACTCCCATTGACCTAAATTTTCCAATTGATCCTTTACCCCTTGTTCATCCTGAATTCATTGATTGGGAACAACTCGAGACAAGTGACATACCAAAATTCCAAGATGACCATGTCATATCTATATACCTAAATGTGGTTGAACCTTCCTCCACTAATGAATCATATAAAGAGGCAGAAATGGGAGGAAATATCAAGTTTCTCAATCAATAAAGAAAAAGAAACAATAAAAGATCTAGTGGTGAAAACCACCATGTGGCAGTACTAGATCCAAAAATAGTAAAAATAAATGACGTATCCAAAGGTGAAAACCAAATTGTGAAACCTAAGGATGAGAGAATTGAAATTTTACCTAGCCATCATGAAGAAAGATCGGCTATCTTGATAGAGCCAACAAAAAAGATCAACATTGGAATAGAGGCAGAACCAAAGATCATCCATCTAGACACATCTTTGTCTACGGAAGTGTTAGGGATTTTTCTTGTATGAATCACAGTGCTTGAAATGAATACTTGAACACCATGCCTTCTAATACTGATTCAGAGACAAGAAAAGCCTAATTGCTAAGAATTGGATAATATCCTTCTTCGTTTTTTAGCTCCACATATACTCAGGCAGGTCTTACCTTTTATGATTGTTGTTTACATAGTATGTTATAGTGTGGACACTGATTTGCTATGTATCTTTGTTAAATCAACTTATAAATTACCTTGCAAATGACCAAGCATAACTAGATGCAACATATAACCATACAAACCACGGTTGTAAGCATAACAAGAACCAGTGATACAAGGATTTTCATCCTTCTTTCTTTTATTGTAGGAGGGATAACCTAATGATTCACTCTCCAAGGAATCACTAAAATGGACACTGTCCTGCTGACATAGGTCCTTAAATGAGTTCAGCTTATCTGTTCTTAGTAACAATAGTATTTTGATTAAATTTGGTTCTGATACCTTGAAATAACTTGGACAATAATAGGTTATCAGAATAATTTCTAGACCAGTGCCTATCCTTTGGGCTACAGAGTCAAATAAACTAAGATAACATAGAAACAAAATATAGTAAGCTGCCTTACAACCCACATGCAATTCAGATAAGTTGCCTTACAAATTACCCTGTTACCTCTAAACTATTATATCCAATCTTTAAACAAAGCAGTATGCTCCCTGAAACTACTCACAAAACTTAGTTATTTCCTTAAAAGAAACTTGCAAGCAATTAAATAGTTACCTAATAACCAAAATACTTCAGAATGCCTTACAAACTTAACATAAAAGAGCATACACAGAGAATAAAGAGACTGCAATTGAAGAGAGTAAAATTGCACCATGTTTTATTTATATGATCCAGCTTTCATACATGAAAGATCTTGCAACTTCAAAAGATAGATAGAAATTCAGAACATTTGAATATATATTCTCTTCTCCAAAGAATTCCAACATCAAAGATGCTCTACAATTACAACCTTTTTTCTATATATAGGTTTTTGACCATCTTAGAATCCCTTAAGGATGCAACAAGCTTTGGATGGTCATAGAAAACCTAACCCTAAAGTATAAAAGAAAGAAGAAGCGATGGAGCGACCGAGCAAAAAGATGGAAATAGATATTTTGTTCTTCTCCCAATCTAGCGACTGCAATCAGATTTGCATAGATGGTAGCTGGTAGTATTTATGTTGAGTCCGGATAGTTGTGCTTGCATACTCACCTACATTCTCCTTTTGCAATAACTATCCCTCTTATCTTGAACAGTGCAGTGCCAAGTGTTCACCTTACTCATCGTCCAAGATTTCTTCTTCTACTACTGGCTTCTTTTTCTTTGGTGTAGTCATCACTTCCCAAGCTTTCACTTCATCATCCAATGGCCACTTGAAGTCCTGAGTACTCTGTAATTGCACCTTTTGTCTGTCCCATCTCACATCAGTGATATTTTTGACATCAAGTAGGAATTTGTTGATGTCAGTCTTTGCTCTGAAGGCTTCATCCAATATTTTATTGAATCCCTCTATATCAACATCTGCTCCCAAGAGAAATGCCTCTTCACTAGGCATCTTGGTGTCAAACTCACTCTTCCAGGCATCTACAGCCTTTACTTCGTCATCATCTCCCCTCAAGGAAGGAATAAACTAATTAAAATCATTTGAAAAGAGGCTCAATTTAACCTCTATCTGATTTAATTTTTCTATAAATAATGAGAGAGCAATATTGACTCTTTTGATCTCATCTCCCACTTCAGTTACTATTTCAGAAAAATCTGGTCTTATGGCTTGTAAAGATGACAACTTCTCAAATAAATTTGCCCTAGTAGACCACTTAGTAAAGTAAGGGTTTAGAATGGCAAGGTACCCCATTACCTCAGTGTGCAAAGCTGGCAACTTATTGTATGTATTGACTACAACATCAGTTTTATCCTTTAGAATCTAAATTCTATGTTGTAGTATGCCTTTTAGTGCCTTCAAAGCAATTGCATTTCCCTTTTCTTCATCTACCTTTTGTTCCACAGCCTCTTCTGATTTAGGCTTATCTTCAATTTGCATTGGTGGTGGTTGTGCAGGTACATATACTACCTCAGGCTTTGTCTCCAACTCCTCCAATAATTTCTTTACCATCTGATCCCGCTGGTATAGTTGTATGTGGCACATATCCCTGTCCTTAGACAATGCACTTGTTTCTTCCAACAAAGTACTATACCTCTCAGACAATTGTTTAGTCTTGTCTTCATTCAGGTGAGCCTAGTGTGTCATAATTTGGGAGATTTTTAAGTCCCCTGTATTTTGTACAGACCACACCATTTGATTTCCCACCATATTTTCTTGAATATTTACTAATTGGGGCTTTTGGTCCTTTGGGCTTAGGCTCCACATTGCAAAAGCCTGGGATTTTGGGCTATACCCAAATCCTTTTATCATATCTCCCATCTGGACGTCACTAGCCATTTTGAGATCTAGCTGTTTTCTAATTTGGTCTATGATGAAGGCAGATGCCAAATCCCATCCCTCAGCCAATAATATTCCACTTCCCAGCACCATCTTCCTGCCATCCTCGGGCGAGATATCCTCATTTTCAGGATCATAATTCTGTAAAGCCACTAGGGCTTCATATGTTATTGTCTCTTTTCCATCCACAGTCAATTGGGATCTGAGCTGCTCTATTTTATGCCATCTTAGGAATTCTTTAAACTCCTCTGTTTTAACAAAGCTATCATCATCTAGGAATTTTTGTTGATGAAGCAATCTTTCATCAACATAGGCCTTGAGTGGTATTTCAACTTCATCATCTAGGTCAGGTTGTTGTTTCTTGCCTTCCCTGATTATTTTTCTTAGGTTATGATCATATAACCTAGTGCCAGGTACTAAGGCCTTAGCCTTGTCCTTTTTCTTACTTTGTCCCTCCATAGAAGGCTGCCTTAATTCCAATTTCTGCCTCTTTGCAGCAGGCTCCTCTACATCATCAGGTTGGGTAGCAACTGTTAGATCTATAATGTGACCCTCTGCTCCCTGCAACTATGGAATCTCGGCCATTTCTTGCCCTAAGGCTTGTTGTGGTGAAGGGTACATAGTAGGACGTGCATAATCACTGTCACTACCACTATCATATTCTGATTCTGAGTGTTCAGGTGTCTGAGCACCTTTTTTATCCAGGACTATATCCAGTTGCTCTACAAGCACATAATAGTTGTCTATCATGGCCTTAATTCTATCAAAATATGGGAGGTCAGGGTAAAAACTCCCAAAACACAACCCATTTATTTTTATTTGCTTCTCCAGTTTCAGCAACTCCTGGATTCTCAGTCTTCTTGTATGAATGTCATCTTCATCCAAGATGTTCCTTGTTGCATCTTCTTCTATGCACTCACAGTGGACATTTGTATTAGGGATTGTAGGAGTATACAATTTTCTAACCCCTGCCATGAAGCCCTCTGGATTAATGTATCTATAAGGGGCTGCCCCCATCCTGTATTTCTCCAACCACTGACCCACTGCATCAATGGCATTCTTTCCAATTGTAAAGTTGAGAATCTTGAATTGCCTAGGGGTTATAGTCCCCTTCTTGTGCAGTGCAAAGTGCTCATTATCTGTTAATAATAACTGCCATATGAATTCCATTGCAGCCACTTTTGCAAGCACATGATACGATAATAAATGAGGTGGGTGAATACACCCGTATACTCTGATAATGGTATAATTCTCCTCCAAGAAGAAATCACCCTAATTATGTTTTCCAGGCCAACTATCTGTATAATCACAGGGCCTGAGCAGTTCAATGATCTTCAATGGGACTCTTGTCCTGCTTGTTCCCAGACTTTGCACCATTAGATACACAATCCAATTCTGAAAAGCACAGTAGTCACACTCCCTAGAAGTGTAATTCCAAACCCTCACCCAAAATTGGATAGGATTTGGTGTTGACTGAAAGAATATCTGGGGAGTTAAATTATTAACATCCATGATTACGAAATTGAAGTACAAGAGGAGATGCATAAGGACTGAGTAATGCAAAAATTTAGGTTCCTTCTCCTTTAGATTCTTTAGTCTTTTCTAGGTTTCAATGAAACCCTCATGCATTTCATCAATTATGTGTTGTATGTAATCATAACTGGTGCTTGAATGCACCTATTGTAAGTCTAGCACCATCATCAGAATGCTAGCATTGATTTTCTCTACATCTCCATCTCTTCCTAGCACTCTACACAGAGCATAAGAGATATACTTAATGTAGTGTAGATCCTTATAATAATATGGATTTGGCTCAGCCATAGGATCTAAGTACTTTCTCACTTCTTTCAACATGTGTTTCTGCAATAAGCCTTTAGCAATAGCAGGCTTCGAACTATACCTCTTCTC
>MU223839.1:2547564-2571721 GCA_018584345.1 Thuja plicata | reverse complement strand
AGGAAATTCCTTTTAATTAAATAAAGGCTTAGGATAAAGTGATTTTATTATTTAATTAAAAGAGATTTTTAATTAATTAAAAGAGAGCATGTTCTCTTAATTAAATAAGATGTTTATTTTTATTTTTATTTTTTTAAAATTAAATAAGGCTCAAACCTTAGGAAATATTGAATTGATTATGATTTGATCAAGGAAATTGATATAATTGATATTGTTGATATTTGAAAATATTGAATCAGGGATTTGATAAATTGAGAAATGGGGGCCCAAAGTCTAGGCGACCATTTTAGGGTGCATACAGTGTGAGAATTGAAAAAGGTAAAAAGAAATGATGTATCCAAGGGTGAAAACCTCTCTGAGGCACCTAAGGATGAGGTACTTGATCATCTCCCTAGCTACTTTCAATATATATCTTCAGTTCTTATTGAACCAACAAAAGTAGTCAATTTGGGTACAGATGCGGCTCCACAGATAATACACTTGGTTGAGTCCTTGTCACCACAAGAAAAAGAAGCTTACACTAAGTTCTTACAGAAAAAGAAGATCAACTTTGCATGGACTTATTCAGATATGCCAGGGTTGGACATTAATCTTATCATGCATCACTTGTCCATAGCTTCGGGTGTCAAACCAGCTAAATAGAAATTGAGAAAGATGCATCCTCATATAGCTCTCCTAGTCAAAGCAGAATTGGAGAAAATCCTTGGTGCAAGATTCATAATATCTATTGCCTATGATGAATGGATATCAAACATTGTACTAGTTTTCAAACATGACAAATCCATTCGAGTTTGCACAGATTTCAGAGATGTCAATAGAGCATTCCCAAAGGATGACTTTCCACTTCCCAATATAGACATGATAGTGGATATGACTACGGGTTATGAGATTTATTCCTTGATGGATGGTTTTTTCGGATACAATAAAATTAAGATAGCTCCTGAAGATCAATAAAAGACTGTATTCACTTGTGCATGGGGTACCTATTGTTGGAACGTTATGCCTTTTGGATTAAAAAATGCAGGAGCCACCTATAAATGAGCTATGACAACCATTTTTCATGACATGATACATAAAAACATTGAAGATTATGTGGATGAAACCTTGGCCAAATCTAAGCAAAGAGACACACACTTAGATGATTTAGAAGTCATTCTAGATTGCATGGAACAATTTCAACTAAGGTTAAATCCTAAAAAGTGTGCATTTGGAGTCACCTCTAGAAAACTACTCGGATTCATCATTTCAACAAAAGGAATAGAGGTAGACCCTGAAAAAGTCCAAGCAATCATAGATCTTCCACCTCCTAGAAACATTAGTCAAATGAGGAGTCTTCAAGGACATCTTCAATCCATAAGGAGATTCATTTCACAATTGGCGGATAGAGCTCAACCCTTCAACAAGAACTTACACAAAGGAGTCAAATGTGTTTGGAATGAGGATTGTCAAAAGAGTATAGATCAAATCAAGAAATACTTGGAAAATCCTCCCATTTTAATGCCTCCTATCCACAGGAAACCACTTATTCTATACATTTCAGTGACAAAATCTTCCTTGGGGGCATTACTATCTCAACTTGATGAAAATGGGAAAGAAAGAGAAATATATTATATTAGCCACACTCTTGTTTCATGAGGTTAACTACACCGACATTGAGAAAGCTTTCCTTGCAATTATGTTTGCTTCCCAAAATTTGTGAAATTACATGCTTGCACACACTATACACCTCATAGAAAAAATAGATCCACTCAAGTATTTGCTAGGTAAGGCTGCCCTCACAGGTAGACTTGCTAAATGGATGATGATCCTTTCAGAGTTTGACATAGAGTATATTGAGCGTAAAACAATCAAAGGACAATTCATAAAGATCAATTGGTTGATTTCCCAATACAAGATAATACACCTATTCAAGTTGACTTCCTAGATGAGCACCTCATGTATCTAACTGAAAGAACATGGAAGATTTTCTTTGATGGATCCTTTATGCAAAATGATTCAGGAGCTGGTGTGTTGTTTGTTTATCCTCATGGGTACACGATTCCTAAGTCTTACAAGTTATTGTTCCCATGTACAAACAACATTGCTGAGTATGAAGCTTTAACAAGTGGACTTAAGATGGCCATAGAATGGAGAATCACAAAGTTACACATCTATGGGGATTCATAGCTGATGATCAACCAAGTTAATGATGAATATCAAACAAAACATGAGAAAATGGTACCTCACAAGAAAATGGTTGATTCCTTGAAATGATACTTCACCTTTGTCACGTTTCAGCAAATCCCTAGAGCAGAAAATAAAGTAGTTGATGTTGTGGCTACAGTTGCTTCACTCCTTTAGTTAAAGCAACATGAATCCATATTTGAATTCTTGGTGGAAGATCTACATCACCCTATCTATGATTCCCAATAAATCCATGTCATTTGTACCCTTGTTAGTCATGAGTCATCCCGTTATGGTGCCATTCACTCATACCTTTGTGATGGTATTATACCTGAAACCTTTAACCAATCTGAATGCAGAAACCTTACCCAGAACGCCTCTCGCCATTCCCTTATCTCTGGTGATTTGTATAGGAGGGGTCTAGATGAAACACTTCTTAGATGCTTAGAAAAGGAAGAATCTGACCAAGCATTAGTTGACATCCACAAGCGCATCTGTGGGGGACATTCCAATGGCCTTTGCATGGCCCAAAGGTTTCTTAGGGCGGGGTACTATTAGCCTACGATGCAGATTGATGCAGTAGATTTTGCAAAGTCATGTGAAAAGTGTCAAAAACATGGTAACCTGATACATGCTCTAGGCAGGGAGATCATTCCTTCTATATCTCATTGGCCATTTCAGCGCTGGGCCTTTGATCTTGTCGGGCAGATTTATCTCAACTCATCAGGTGGACACAATTTTATTATCACTGCTACTGATTACTTCACTAAATGGGTAGAAGTTGTCCCACTTTTTGTTGCCTCAAGCAAGATAGTCTCTCTATTCATTCTAAACCATATCATCTGTTGATATGGCATGCCTTTCGAGATTATTACTGAAAATGGAGGTTAGTTCAAAAATAAGGACCTTAAACAAATCTGCAAGAAATTCAAGAATAAACAACATTGGTCCTCCATCTACTTCCCACAAGGAAATGGTCAAGCAGAGGCATCAAACAAAACCATTCTTAAAATCCTACATAGAATAGTCTATAAGAATGGTAGAGATTGGCACTTACAGATAAATCTGACTTTGTGGGCCTATAGAACAAGTATTCGTACTCCTACTGGGGCCACTCCTTTTTCCCTTGAATATGGCGCTGAAGCAGTGTTACCTTTGGAGGTTGAGATTCCTTCACCTAGAGTTTCCCTCAAAGGTCTAGTTATAGATGAAGACTACCGCGCCATGAGACTTTAAGAGTTAGTGTAACCACCTAGATTTGGTCTGTTCCAACTATGGACCCTATTTTTCCTAAATGTGATCATACCCCTAATTATGTCATGACAATGTTACTTTGGCATAATTCATTTTAAATCAAATTTAATGTCCTAGGTGATTTTTATCACTAAAATATATTAACTATTATAGCCATACAATTCAAATCACTTCAAACCAATTAAATCAAATCAAATTCAAATATGGCTATAGTATTTAATTATAAAGAAATTAAATAAATCCCTAAATCAATTGCTCACTTGCAAATGAACTCATTCCCCTAGCCTAATTAATTTAATTAAAATGGCTATAGTTCCCTTAATTATTAAAAAGCAATTAATTATTTAAATAATTAATATCCTATTTTGGAATGAATTAAATAATTTTAATTCATTTCATTTATATTCCCCTAAACCCTAACCTAACCTATCTCAACCACTTCTACCCTGGGTTCTAACCTATCCCAACCCATTCACCCCATGCTAATCTAATTCTAATTCTAATTCTATCCTAACCCACATCCTAATGTTGTAACATTCCATTAAGGAATGATTAACAACTCCACCCACTTGAAAAAGTCAAGGAGTCTCAAGATTCCTTTCTCAAGCCATCCTCTTACACCCTTCCCATGCTTCTTTAAGGCTTTCATTAATGCCTGATTAATGAAGATTCCTTAAGCCCATGTCTCTCCCATGCCTATTAAATGCCAAAGGCATTTATTGCTCTTACACCACCATTAATGAGTTCCTCAACTCATTAATGCACCTTGTCCCCTCCCTCTCTCCTCATTCTTCTATAAATAAAAGACATTTTTGAGAGCAAAGAAGCCTTCATCTCATATTAGAAAATACATTGTTATGCTGTTAAGATTTAGATAGCTTCATTTTCACTTCATAGCTTCATTACCATGCATTATTATAATGTCCATTTTTAGAGCTAGAATGCATTGCTTATTGATTAAATAGCTTGTTTTAATTCAAATATTTCATGCTAAGTCGTATATGTCACTGATAGTAGCATAATTTGAGGGCTATTATGTTATGAATCACACTCTTCTTAGTTAGAAAATAATAGGTCGATATTAGTTGGTTTTATATGCTCATCTAACCCCTTTTTAGCTAATGCAATGATCTATTGAAGTGTTGTGTTGCAGGTAACAGGTGCACAAATATACACACACATTTCTAGCACCCACCGTGGGGCTCGAATCAAGATTTGACCTCATTTTGACATCATTTTCCACTAATCTATCTACCCAGTTTTCAGGTCCAGGATCATTTCTAGTGACAAGGAATCGCATCTAGAAAACGTTGTCGCACCACAAAAAACTAGGCTCACATTCGGGATTTCCCAGATCATTTCTGATTTGAGCTTGCATCCAATGAACATACTGTCGCATCTGGGGAAAGGAGTCACATCTAGTAAAAGGTATCGCTTCCAGTTATTTTAGGCTCACATCTGGTTAGAAAATTTGCACACCTCATTTTCCTAACCCTAACTTCTTGACCAGTTGTGTTTTTGGACATTTTTGCAGCCTAACGATTGTTTGTAGGTTGATATTGAAGGTTTTTTGTGGGAGTTGCAACAAGGATACTAACTCAGTTTTTCAGGTTGCCAAACACCCATCTTGACCTCTATTTTTATATACTTTAAACACTAAGATACATTTTTTAATCTTCTAATAAACTGACTAGAGGACTATGCTCTTTTCCTCTTGGGGAAAATTAAAAACTCATACATCAGTTTAAGAGTTGAGAGGAATTTGGAGTTAACTAAACAAGAAAACTCAAATCGTATAATTTCTTTTGGATCAATAATTAAACAAAAAAAAAGCACTTAATATTGTGGGCAAATTGAACAAGCTTCATTGTCTAATTTTGGATCAGAAATTGAACAAGTTGCTCATTAAATATTGTGGCTAATTGAACAAGGCAAATCTATTTTCAAGCATCTTGTTTTCATTAAATAGGAACATCTAAATCAAGCACAACATTACTTGAAGGAATGAACTATTTTCTTCACTTTATTTTGGGAGAAAACGACATGGATTAGGAGAGTATGCTCTTCTTCTTCGGAAGAATCAGAAATCTAGACGTCCTACGCTCGCCAATCCTTTGTATGCATATTTAATAGTAGAGGGCCTGTCGATTGAGGAAAACATCTCCCGGAAATGACCCAAGTGAGGACAGGTTTTACGCCAACCCTTCCAACTCACTATAAATAGTTGCTTCCTCGTAGGCTAAAGCCTCGAAAGACAAAGCCGGTTTTGTCCATGGAATTTTGACATCATTCCTTGAACATACTTAGGTATGTGTAGAGTGGAGCCGCTAGAATCTTTCTTGAGAGACTACACATATTCAGGTACTCATAGGGATATACGCCTCAATATTTCCTTATGCAATTCTATTGGGGACAGTTTCAAACGGATTGCCCAATAATTGACAACAATTTCAACTGAAAGAATTCTTGATTCACCCCCGAAAGGGTGATAATCTTTGTGCAAGGCAAAAAAGTAATTGCCCCAAGACACTCATCATATCGTGCCCTCACTTGTGTTTGAAGTTTGCTAATACGACATCATGAATGGAGCCATTGTGTGCTTGTTGATGGTTGTATTCTGATTAGCATTTGAGTGTGTGCCTAAGTCAATGAGGAAATATTTTCATCCTCCACCTAGAGAATAGAAAAAATATGAGTGTCTGTTTCACCCTCCTAACAATGCAAATCTATTTGATATATTTAAAAAATTATTAAAAAGATAAACATCTTCAAACAAACAACATTCAATCCTGGATCAACGCACGTGTTTTTCACTCACCAAAGGGTCTCATAAATCAAACTACAATCAGACGAGCTTCACACACTTCCAAAACAAACTTTTCAAAAATGATTAAAACTGACAAAGACATCATAAGATCGCATCCTGGATTTCCCAAATCACATGTAGTATTTAGGCTCACATCTGGTATCCTAGATCGCATCTAGTCAGCACATAGTCACATCTGGTGTTTAAGCTTTCATCTAGGGTCATCAGTGGCTCGCATCTTGTATTTCTAGGATAGTGGGAACTTGCAAGATAATTTCTTAGAAAGTCTCAGTTGATTTGGATACCCTTTTGGCTCTTTAGTATGTCCCTATTTTCTTTTGTGGTCTCCATGTTGTTAAATCAAAACACTTTTTCAAACATCCACCTTGCATGTCCTATCAGTTTTTCGTAATCTGTCTCAATATGTGTGGTCTATCCGCTTCTTACAAACACTTGGTTCCCAGCTCACTATCAGGGCATTCTAACCCTCTGACGCTGGAATCATTACTCCCACCCAAAACTCAAACGATACTTCCACCTAGACACACTCACTTGGACGATTTGAGACTCTACCTGGCACTCTTGGGAAACGTTGACAAAAGTTGAGACACAACTTCATGGTTAACACAAGATGCAACAAGTACATGTATAAAGGATTGAAAGTACCTCCTAAAACACCACACTTTCAAGGGGAAACATCTCATAGTTCCCTACTCGATCTAGACTCTCCACAAATGGATAGCGACACTCACAGATGGAGTGAAGCTTTTGAGGAATATAAAAATGACAAACACCAAAAGCCCAAAGATACGAATGAGGAAGAAGAATCCATGTTTGACCATCCTTTATTTGAATCTGGTAGTGAGAATGAAATCACTGAAGAAGAATATGAAAAACTCAAACAAAGCAAGAGGTTCCATAAAATAATGGAAAAGATGATTGACAAGGATAAAGAGAAATACTTCCTCCATCTAGCCTCCACGGGTGTCAAATTACCTAAGGATTACGATGTGGAACAACTCAAAGAAAAGGAGGTACAACTCCTATATCTCTTCTTTCCAAACAGCTCACATTGATGCAAACCGAGCTTACAAATCTCAAACAAGAGAAGGCTAAACCAAAATCACCATACTCTTTGGACTCCATTTGTCCATTCCCCTTTGATAAGAGTATTACTATGATCCCATTTCCTCCTAATACGACAAGACCAAAGTATGACAAGTACATAGGAGAAACTGACCCACACGATCATGTGAGGGAATTTTGTGTTCTAAGCATAGAATACATGCACGAACCTACATACCTCATGCGACTATTTCCAGGAAGTCTAGGAGGTAATGCCATGGAGTGGTTCTCAAAATTGAACCCTAAGGTCAAAAAATTTGAGGAGCTGATTCAACGCTTTATCCAGCATTACTCCTATAATATACAACATGATGTGACTGTGATGGATCTGTGTAATACTAAACAGAAGACTAGCGAATCGTTTACACACTTCCTACAAAGATGGAGGAAGATTTTTGCATGATATTGAAAGGCCATTCCTGAATCGGAGAAGATGGAAATCTTTGTTAATAACCTGGTGCCTGAATTGAACTACGCATTACAAATGCAAGACTCACCAAGCTTTGACAGAATGATTAAGAATTCCCTCCATATTGAGGAAGTCATGGTCAAAAGGGGGGAGATCACCCTTCAAAATGAAAACAAAATCAACAACTCTAACTCCAAGCCTAAATGGTGGAAGCAAAACAAGAATGTTGTCAATGATGGAGTAGGTGACGCCTCTAACACTAACCCTAAACTTGAGGTGTTCAATCTAACTAATAGCATGCAGTCAAGCAAAGACACCAAGGCCATGACCCCCATTCCCAAAACAAACAATGATAATGGAAAAGGACGGTCATGGACTTTAAAACCTCAAAGAACATTTACTCCTTTCAGATAACCTCTCGAGACCATTTTTAAGACTCTATTGGATAACAATATTCTCACAATTCCTTATTCAAAACCCTGGGAACCAGCAATCAAACCAAGATGGTGGGATGATAATTCCGATTGTGTCTTCCACAAAAATAAGGGACACAAAACTAATAATTGCCTTAAACTTAAACATGTCATTCAAGACCTCATTGAAGGTGGTAAGATCAAAGTGGACGGACACACTACCAATGAGGATCATACAACATTCAATAAACCATTCCCTAATTATGACAAAGGAGAAACATCTAAAGGGAAGAGTAATGAAGTAAACTACACCTATTCCAATAATGACAATTTGATCAATATGCTAGATGTTAAAACAGAATCAATCAATATGGTCACAATCAAAGGTGTTTCATTCCACTCAAATGCCATAACATGGAGCCAAGCGCAGGTCACGATCAAAGGACCCCCAAAACTAGCATCAATGTCCAAGGTTCCCACCATTACTATCCCCAAACCAGCAGCAAAGCACGTGGTTACTATTCCTGGAGCAAAATATGACTTGGTAGATCAATTGCAACGAACCTCTACCAAAATTTCCATCTTTGAGTTGCTCAAAATATCCACAGTACATAGGGAAATCCTAGAACAAGCTCTACATGTTGCTAACATCCCAAAAGATATTGATATAGACAAATTCCAAGCGATGGTCAATCACATCTCAACGCCACATTACCTCTCCTTTTTTGAAGAGGATGATAAGTCATTGACACATCCACATAATCAACCCCTCCATATCGAAGTCCTTATTCATAAATCCTATGTTAGATGCGCGTTGATAGATGGAAGCGCAGGATTGAATATATGTACACTTGATCTAATCAAGAGACTGGGTCTCTCAGAACAGACAATTGACTCTAGAAGCAAAATAACTATCAAAGCTTATGATGAGGAAGAAAGATCCTCTAAAGGACTTATTGTTCTGCCTATCAGAGTTGGACCAATTGAGAGAAATGTCACATGTCAAGTTTTGGATCTACCCCTGGCCTACAACATCATATTGGGAAGACCATGGATTCACAAAATGCAAGCTGTGTCGTCTACTTACCACTAGTGCATAAATTTTCCACATAATGGGGTGGAAGTGACGATTTCTGCGGATGCTAACTATACTTGTAACAATATCAAAGCTGGTATTATGATCCTGCATAACAAGGAGGCTATGGATACAATTGCTTTTGAAACTACCAAAGACATGGTTATGAAGAGTTTTGGCAAAAAACTTGAAGAAACGGGTATGGGAGAGTACAAGCTGGACCTAACTCCATCACTGACAAAACTTATGGTATCACCAAGATCCTATGGAAAACCTTCCTCAACATTCACACCTACTGCATCCAAGGAGCCAGAGGTACACAAAGAAATTGGCATGATAAGGGCATCCACCTCTTCTTCAGAAAACACAGAAGAACATGCAGTCTTGGACTGGCTTTACAAAGGAGAACCAGTGGAAGCTGAGGTCAAACATGTAGAGATATCCCCCAAACAGTATGGAAAGGGATATTATTTCCTCAAAAAAATGGGATACAAAGGAAAGGGACCTCTATACGACACAGGAAGAGGGCTTATTGAGCCTATACCCCTGGAATTCTAGAATACCAGAGACAAAACAGGACTGGGTTTTAATACTAAAATTGATAAACCTTCTTCAAAAGACAGTCCAACCTCAGACAAAGGAAGAGATGAAACAGATGAATTAGAGCAGTAGTCCTATGAAAGGTTATTACATGTTGGCACAGAGAATCCCAACTATCAAGGAGAACGCTATGTACCCAGCTTTTAGGTACCACAAGATCTTCACACCCCTTTGTTAGCACAACCTCCCATTCAAGAAGTAGGAGACTCAACAATAGATGATTCAGAGATACCCTTGATAGAAACAACTACAGAAAACACACCCCGACGACAAGATTTACATCCTAACTGGGGGCAATTGGTTACGGTTTCACATATCCTTGATCTACACCACTTTGATCCACAGGTAGCTAACCGGGTACATCAAATAACCATTGTTGAATACTTAAATAGATCTGATGATGAGGTCACTAACTCTCATGATTATGAATGAGATGAGATATCTGTCACCACTGAACATATTAGAATAGATACAATTCACATGTTTGCAGCACCCTCAGCTCCTTGTGAACAACCTAACACTACTCCCAACGACACTGATAATCCTGAAGCAGAAGAAGAGTTCCTTCCCCCAATCATTAATGAAGAAACTGGTGATTACATAAGTCTAGAAGAATTTTAGAGGCTACAAGAAAGAAGCCTCCTTTTACGAAGAGATGATGATGAGAGTTCTACTAACGAGTCACTAGAGTTTGGTCCACATATGACTAACAACGACCCTTTTAATTATGATCTAGCTCTTATTGATCTAAACATCAAAGAATTTAACTTAACAGGACATGTCATGTCAGTAAATAGTCATGATGCTAACACAATGTTGTCCTTCCCAGAGTTCGATTCCTTGTCTTTGACAAACCCAGACCTAATTGATTGGACTAGTATAGATCCTATGCCTATCCTTGAATTTCCCAATGACTATACCCTAGCTTGCTATCTCAATGCTTGTGAACCTTCCCCTTCTTCCACCAATGCAAGGAGTGAGAACATGTCACAGGAGGATATCAGGTTTCTCAGTCAAAAACTGAAAAAGAAAAAGAAAAAGAGGACTGATGGTGAAAACCACTTTGTGGCAGTATCAGATCCTAAAATAGTAAAAAGAAAAGACCTATCCAATGGTGAAAACCTCTCAGAGGCGCCAAAGGATGGGATTCTTGATATCCTCCCCGAACACTTTCAGGAAAGGTCTTCAGTACTGATTGAACCAACACAGCCAATAAATTTGGACATCGTTGAAAATCCTCAAATAGTCCACCTTGCACAATCTTTGTCTGAAGAAGAGAAGACACAGTTCACAGAATTCCTGAAAGAGAAGAAGATCAACTTTGCATGGTCTTATACCGATATGCTAGAGCTGGATCCCAATCTAATCATGCACCACTTATCTATAGCTCCCAAGATCAAGCTGTGAAACAAAAACTTAGAAAGATGCATCCTCATGTTGCATTATTAGTAAAAGCAGAGGTAGAGAAATTTTTGAAAGCCAGATTTATCAGTCATTGCCTATGCAGGATGGATCTCCAATGTGGTCCCATGTCTAAAACCGATAAATCTATTAGGATCTGTATGGAATTCAGAGACTTAAATAAAGCATGTCCAAAAGATGACTCCCCTCTACCTAACATTGACATGATCATAGACCTCACAACAGGCTACTAGATGTATTCATTAATGGATGGATTCTTGGGCTATAATCAAATCAAAATTGCCCCTGAGGATCAAGAGAAAATTGCATTTACATGCACATGGGGCACCTTTTGCTAAAACGTCATGCCATTTGGGTTAAATAATGCCGGTGCAACATATCAAAGAGCCATGACAACTATATTCCATGACATGATGCACAAGAACATGGAGGACTACGTGGACGACACATTGGCTAAATCCAAAGAAAGGGGTACTCATATTACAGACTTAGGAAAGATATTGGATCGTATGGAATAGTTCCAACTCAGGCTCAACCCAAAGAAATGTGCCTTTGGGGTCCAATCAGGGAAGCTCCTAGGATTCATTGTTTCAGCAAAGGGAATTAAGGTAGATCCTGCAAAGGTAAAAGATTTTCTAGAGATGGTTCCTCCATGCAACATCAGTCAAATGAGGACCCTACATTAAGGGAGACTCCAGTCCATTAGGAGATTCATGTCCCAACTTGTAGATAGGGCACAACCCTTTACTAAATTACTACATAAAGGGGTTACCTTCAAATGGCATGGACACTGTGAAGCAAACTTCAGGGAATTGAAAGGATACCTGGCTACTCCTATTCTTATGGCGCCTATTCATGGAAAGCCCTTACTCCTATAGATTTTAGCTACAGCTACATCCCTAGGTGTATTGCTAGCACAAGAGGATGAAACAAAGAAAGAAAGAGCTATCTACTACATTAGTAGAACACTAGTCACCTATGATCTCAATTACAACATTATTGAGAAAGCATGCTTAGCAGTCATCTTCGCATAACAAAAATTAAGACACTACATGCTATCACATACAGTAAAGCTCATTGCTAAGATAGATCCTTTAAAATATCTCCCAAGTAGAACAACATTAATAGGACATTTGGCAAAATGGGTCCTGATTCTAAGTCAGTTTGACATTGAATACGTAGAAAGGAGAGCTATTAAAAGACAGGTCCTTGCAGATCAATTGGCTGATTCACAACTCCAGGATGATGAACCTTTAACAATTGAATTCCCTGATGAAACAATCATGCATCTAACTGAATATCCATGGAAGATGTACTTTGATGGTTCATTCACTCAACAAGGATCTGGAGGAGGGGTCCTATTCATAACTCCTCAGGGTTACAAGATTCCTAAATCTTACAAATTGATGTTTCCATGCACCAACAATATTTCAAAATATCAAGCATTGGTAAACGGTCTTAAGCTAGTTATGGAGTGGAAGATTGTAGAGTTACACGTGTATGGTGACTCCCAACTAATTATCAATCAGGTCAATGACGAGTATCAAATGAAAGATGAGAAGTTGATGCCCTATAAGCAACTGGTTGATGAGCTGAAGAAGTACTTTGTCTTCGTCACCTTCCAGCAGATACCAAGGTCAGAGAATAAAGCTGCAGATGCTATGGCTACCTTAGCATCCATGTTACAACTGGAGGAACATCAATTCTGCTATGACTTCTTGGTGGAATAATTATCCTATCCTGCCTTTGATACCCCTGAATACCAAGTAATTTGTGCTTTGAACACCCCAGAGCAAAATCAATATACTAAGATCATTTCTTACCTTACTGACCAAACTATTCCCAATGATCTATCTCAAAATGAGAAGAGAGCCCTGATTAGGACAATATCATGTTATGTCCTCATAACTAATAACTTATATCGACGCGGTCTCGACGATACGCTTCTTAGATGTTTAGAATTTGAAGAGTTGGACCATGCACTAAGGAATTCCACGAAGGTGTATGTGGATCACACTCAAACGACTTTTCATTGGCTAAGAAAATACTTAGAGTAGGCTATTACTGGCCTACCATGGAAAAAGATGCTATTCACTATTCAAAAATATGTCATAAATGCCAAACACATGGAAATCTTATCCATGCTCCTGCTAGAGAGCTTATACCTTTCAATACACATTGGCCATTTCAGCAATGGGCCTTTGACTTGGTTGGACAAATATATCCCAACTCTTCAAATGGACACAAATGTATCATTACAGCCACTGAGTATTTTACAAAGTGGGTCGAGGTTGTGCCACTAATCAAAGCCACTAGCAAACAAGTGGCTATGTTCATTCTGAACTACATTATTTGTAGATATGGGATACCCTCTTCAATTATAATAGACAATGGGGGCCAATTTAAAAATCAAGACATTGATGACCTTTTTGAACAGTTCCACATTACTCAACACTGCTCCTCAATATATTACCCCCAAGGTAATGGACAAGTTGAAGCATCCAATAAAAATATTTTGAAAATCCTACACCGAACTGTAAGTCTGGCAGAGACTGGCATCTACAACTGAATTCGGCAGCCTATAGAATAAGCATTAAAACACCCACTAGAACCACATCATTTTCCCTAGTCTATGGAACTGAGGCAGTCCTACCTATTGAGGTTGAAATCCCATCTTTGTGGATATCTTTACAAGGTCTTGTTACTGATGAGCAGTACCACATTGATCGGGTGAATTCTTTAGACCTACTAGATGAGTGTAGACAATAGGTGTTCGATCATCTAAAGGTGTACCAAGCATGTATGTCCAAGGGGTACAATAAGAAGGTCAAACCATGCAAATT
This sequence comes from Thuja plicata, assembly GCA_018584345.1. Classification (NCBI taxonomy): domain Eukaryota; kingdom Viridiplantae; phylum Streptophyta; class Pinopsida; order Cupressales; family Cupressaceae; genus Thuja; species Thuja plicata. Next base: position 2,557,611 of record MU223839.1, on the reverse strand, counting down.
TGAAGTGGGAGATCTCGTCTTAAAAGAGAATCCTAAGAACCAGCCTAACAGAGAGCAGAAAGGAAAGTTTGAACCTAACTGGCTGGGACCTTATGTTATCACTGCTACTTTTGGGACTGGAGCTTATCAACTAGCTACACCTGAGGGATATGTTCTTCCAGATCCTATTAACACTCTACATTTGAAGTGATTCTATGCTTGATGTTCGGCTAGAAGAGCCTGTACAACATAAAAAATTTAGAAGATACCAAAAACATTCAGAAAATTGATCCTGAAAAAACCTAAAAACAATGGAAAAAGTCCTGAAGAAAGGGGTATCCTTGGTGAAAACCTGGCAAATAGGCGCCTTGATACTACAAAAACATTCAAAAAAGCAAAAATAGCAAAAAAAATTGAAAAAGAAAAAAGTGCCTTGATGAGCACCTGGTAAAACATGCATCTTGGTAGCAAAAAGAAAAGAAAAGATCTTGCCAAGTGGTGAAAACCTAGCAATCAGGCATCACTTGTGTTCTGCACTCCATCTATCAAAGCATCACTGATACTGAGCCTTCACAATTAAGCTTGTGTTAAAACGCTAACCTTGTTTCATTACGACTATCTTATCCTTGCTTGGGATTTGTCTATCTTTTCTATCTTAGGATCAAGTCATTTTTGCACTGAGGGCATCTTTGCCAGTCTGATAGGTTGCGTTTGCTAGTTTGTCATAGATGGTTTGTCTTGATATATGATACTCTCGGATACTTTCACTACCACGATCACGTTCACAAAACAAGGATGACACAAACATGGCACTAATGGTGTTCCTAACACCTACTTTGGATTGCGAACATGAACAATGATGAACACAGACATTGGAAACATATTGCTTGAAATCTAACTTTTTGGTTGATGAATCTATACTATGCTTGACAAATGAATCAATAGTATTACTTAAACACAGTTTGGTCTTGGATTGATCACAACTCTTTTATGTCCTAATGATGTTTTCACTGGGGGCATCTAAGTAGTTATGAATTTTATTTGAATGATTCACAATTGATGGTTGTTATGTCTTCCAAGTTACTCCATGACGTCTGCACAAAGACAAAGAGTCGCAAGGATGGGGACATAACATTTTCTTGATTTTCTGCGTATGGTGATTGTTCTAAATGATCCTATACATTTCACCTAACTTGGATGTTTATGGTAAGAGATGCCACCATGAGTGGATAGCCGCATATATCTCAATCTTTGTTATGTGTAAACTACGGTGAGTTTGAAACAATTTCCTTGTCTATTTTCTAAAAAAGACTTAGATTCTTGCTAAGGTATACGAAGCATAATGTACCCAAGGATATGAATTTTCAAGGTCATTGCTGGTCCAATATCTTGCCTTACACAGAATCTGGTATATTAAAAGGAAGGTGACTATCTTTTCATCCTGGCTTCTATGCCTTGATGCCTAAGTCTATTTCTGACATTACACCGAATAAACATAGTATTCATACTTTCATAATATCAGTGGGTATTAGTGATTGTTGTACTATATGATGGTATCCGTTTCAAAAAGTGCCCAATGATGATAAAAATGTTGCAATATTTGCTAATCAGTGACAAGTCCTAAGAGTCTGCATATAGTTGCATTTAAAGGTTGTATGAATCATTTTGAAGGAAATAAAACCATTTGGGAAATTGTGCTCAAAATTGATTTCTATCTCTCTTTCTTCTTCTAAAAACCAAGTTAAATTACATCCATCCATATTACTGATATATATATATATATATATATCGTTGCATATCCATAGCATACATTTTTCATTGCATAAAAAGAAACAATAGGAAAATAAAAAAACAAAGCATCCATGTATTGCATTTTTACTTTTACATCCTAAAGTGCATCCATACATTCTACATTACATACAAAAACTCAAAAACATACATTTGCATATTCACATAATATCATTTGAAACATGTTTATATCAGTGATAACTCAACACATGCATAAAATGATGTCATCATCTAAAAATCTAACTCATCAAGAGACCAAGATATCATCACATGTACAAATAACTCTATCAAAGCAAGGAGTTAATCATAAGACATATCAGGATCTGAAGTTGCATATATGTGTGTCTGAACATGGTACAAATCAAACAAAACATGGCATGAAGAGTATCAGCATATCAAGGAGTCAGAATGAATCAGATATATATGTGTGCGTGTATGTGTCATATACAAAAAAGGGGATGTCAGCAGGATCCAGATATACAATATAAACTCAGATATACAAAATGAGACAGCCTATCTCAGCTCTGGCTTCCCCCCTCTCCCTGATCTGGAGGAGGAGGAGGAGGAGGTACAAATGGAGGTGGAGGAGGCATTGCCCCCTCAGACTACTGGGCCAACCATGAAAATGACACCGCTCTCTACCCCTCTGGCACTGTCGCATGATAAAGAGCATAGTAGTATGTAGCCCTCTAACCTTGATGAGTGGTTGTACGGGACTGTATGTCTCTCTCTACTCGGAGTCTCTCCATCTGCCTATCCCTATCTGCAATCAAGGCATCTGATATGGCAAGCCTAGACTCTTTTGTTGTGGCTCTCACCTCTAGAGCTATAATTTGTGCCCTCAACTACTCTCTCTCTCCTGCTCGCACTGTGAAAGAGTGTCACCATCCCTACCAGATCCCCTGCCTAAATCATGTCCAAACAGCCTATCCTGTGATCTATCTTGTCCTCTGTCAGGCTGTCTCTGCTGCTGCTTCCTTTGCCTTTACTGATCTCCTATCAATAATGGCCCTGGGTCCATCCTAGGGGCAACAAATCTGAAGTGGGTGCGTTGACCCTCTCCATTGCCACTAGCACCACCTGTGTGGCTACCCACGGCACCACCACCCTTGTCATCTCTGCCATCATCACCCTCATCTGGAGGAGGTTGTCTCCCATCTCTCCCTCCATCTTGGCCTCCATCCATCCCTCCATATTGGCCTCTACCCCTATCTCTCTGTACTCCTCCCCTCCCTCTGACAGGACGCTCATCCAGATCATAATCAATCGGCTCCTCAATATGAGGAATGAGCTCCTCTGGCATGGTGAAACATGGAAATGGATATTGAAGCTTCTCTGTAGCATACCCATCAGAAATACCTGCATCAACGACATCAAGGCGAAGGTCCCAGTCTACTCTAACCATGTCTCGGATCTCTTGATGAGTTGTCTCGTACTGCAGCTGAACACCCCATAATGGTGTCTCATCTCAGACCCGTGCATATATAGTAATATCCTATGTCCTACCCTGCCAGCGGCCATACTGTCTGTGGACTCAGGTGTGTATAAACCGCTCTATGATATATCTAGGCCGTCCAATGAGATACCGGCTCTGGAATAAAAATGGTACCTGCTTGGCATCTGAAGTCCACTCCTCACAATCTAAATATGGTCGTCATACGACCTCTGTCATATCATCAAAGAGTTTGTGCCAGTACTCTACCTTGCCCAAATGGGGCTACTGAATAAGACCTGCATACATGTATACATATGGGAACTCAAGTGCTCGCTACCTATCAACTATCGGCCATGTCACAGGGATATGCTCCTAGGCCCAGATCTGAAGAATCAGGATACCCACAGTCATGCTCCGGGTATAGTGGTATACAATCTCATGAAGCTCCCGGTACATATGGGCTAGAATGCAACTACCCCATGCAAATCTCCATCTCTAAACAACCATCTGCTCAAGCATGTCCACCCAACTAACCATAAAACCATTTTGTCCTCTATCAGGCATCAAAATGACACCAATCAAGCCTGCCATGTACACAGATAACTGATCATAATGACCCACCATGTAATCCCAAGACAAGTATCTGCGGTCAATAGTATCATTCTGGAAGTATCAGCGAGCTGCACCAATCGCCACGGCAGATGTGGACTCGAAGCGCACCTCGCGGCCCATAATAGGAACACGGAGTATGTGCCATACATCCTCTGGAGTAACTGTCATCTCCCCAGTTGGGAGATGGAAGGTGTTGTGCTCTGAGTGCCATCTCTCGGCAAGAGCAGTCAACAACCCTCAGTTTATCCCTATATCAGGTAAACCTATCAATGATCGTAATCCATAGTGGACTACTATCACCTTCTCATCGACCATCAAGACTCCAGACAAAGAAAGCACACATCCTGGATATGTGCCTCGAAAGGCGACTACCTCAAAGTCAACCTATTTTTGGAAAAAACAAGACAACTCGGTATTCTATAAAAGCTACAAGCACAAAAATATGAATCAACTAAGTGATTACAGATTTGCGTCAGACACACAATTCAAACAGAATAAATTTCAAGTCCAAAAATGAGATGTAATTCTGGAAATCAAGATGTGATCTCTTTTACCAGATGCGATCTGGAAAAATAGGATACGATTGAGCATACTGGATGCGATCCCAGAAAATCAGGATACAATCTAGAATGCAGGGTACGATCCTACATTAACAGGGTGCGACCAAACTAAAATTTTGACCCAAAGCTAAGCCTAAACAGAACAACTAGATGCAATCCAGAGTATCCTGGATGTGATTCCCAAAACTGGAAAAATAGGACGCGATCTGAGAAATATCGAATGCGACATGGGTTTGACATGGTGCGATCCGGAATCTCGGATGCGACCCAAAATTGAAATGGTTGTAAAAGCTACAAAAATGCATGAAATTCAAAATTACAAAATTCACGAGGTAGTTTTTCGAGCACTTACCGGAGGTGGGTAGTCGGTCGGGTGTTGGTATCGACGACTCATCTCAAAATGATGTTTCCTCACGGGGACCACCCTCTTCTCTATAGAGCTCTCAAAATTACTATGGGTAAAAGTGAAAATGAATAGTAAAATAATAATTTTTGAGCTATATATTGGTCTTTTGAGCTATTTAGGAGTTCTGAAACTCCTCCCAGGAAACTAAAACTACATTTATGTTCTCTTTTTTATCAATTGGGAACCAAATCGAAGGTGCCTAAGGGGTTTAATGCAGAACAGTACCATTTTTGTGACAGTTTTTGACAAATGCAGATTTGCATCATTTGTTTCAAGAATCTGTCAAAATGTACATTTTATCATAAATCTTGGTCTGACATCATTTTATCAATCTCATTACTCACATTTTCACGTACTTAACTTGGTTACCGTGTGTTTATTCTTAAACACCCTCTATTTTTCCCTTCTACTCTATTCTTTCTTGCCCTAACTGCTTCCTACAAGTGATACATCATTTCAACAGAGGGATTTTATTCTTTTCCTTCAATTTTGTTCCCAAGGGGGCATGATCACACTATCATCAATTAAATTTTTGCTTGAAACAACATAAAAATGACTTCGTTATCAAACAAGCTAGGGGCATGACAGTTTCCTTGACTAAGTCAGAACTATTGGATAGAAGGCTTTTGTTCTCATAAGCTAGATATCTTGTGTTTCCTCATTTTAAAAGATTCTTATTAAGCTCCTAGCAGCTTCTTACTGACTTTTGGACAACAACAAAGTTTGGAATCAGTATTATCAATTTTGGACGACAACCAAGTTTAGAATTGGTATCTATAAGATCTTTTATTGACCTTTGTATGACAACCAATTTCAAAGTCAAATCCATCAGTCTAGTTCGATCAAGTGCAAGACTGATCTCATCAACATTTTGTTCGACAACCAATAACGAAATTCTCAATCTTTCTGAAGTCAAAAATCAAAAAATTTCTTTGAATCAATGTGCTACTCGCACATCAATTCAAAGAAGGGCAAATGTAACCACCTGGATTTCGTCTGTTCCAACTATGGACCCTATTTTCCCTAAATGTGATCATACCCCCAATTATGTCATGACAATGTTACTTTGACATAATTCATTTTAAATCAAATTTAATGTCCTAGGTGATTTTTAACACTAAAATATATTAACTATTATAGCCATACAATTCAAATCAATTCAAACCAATTAAATCAAATCAAATTCAAATATGGCTATAGTATTTAATTATAAAGGAATTAAATAAATCCCTAAATCAATTGCTCACTTGCAAATGAACCCATTCCCCTAGCCTAATTAATTTAATTAAAATGGCTATAGTGCCCTTAATTATTAAAAAGCAATTAATTATTTAAATAATTAATATCCTATTTTTGAATGAATTAAATAAGTTTAATTCATTTCATTTATATTCCCATAAACCCTAACCTAACCTATCTCAACCACTTCTACCCTGGGTTCTAACCTATCCCAACCCATTCACCCCATGCTAATCTAATTCTAATCATAATTCTATCCTAACCCACATCCTAATGTTGTCACATTCCATTAAGGAATGATTAACAACTCCACCCACTTGAGAAAGTCAAGGAATCTCAAGATTTCTTTCTCAAATCCACTTTCTCAAGCTATCCTCTTACACCCTTCCCATACTTCTTTAAGGCTTTCATTAATGCCTCATTAATGAAGGTTCCTTAAGCCCATGTCTCTCCCATGCCTATTAAATGTCTAAGGCATTTATTGCTCTTACACCACCATTAATGAGTTACTCAACTCATTAATGCACCTTGTCCCCTCTCTCTCTCCTCATTCTTCTATAAATAGAAGACATTTTTGAGAGCAAAGAAGCCTTCATCTCATATTAGAAAATACATTGTTATGTTGTTAAGATTTAGATAGCTTCATTTTCACTTCATAGCTTCATTACCATGCATTGTTATAATGTCCATTTTTAGAGCTAGAATGCATTGCTTATTGTTTAAATAGGTTGTTTTAATTCAAATCTTTCATGCTAAGTCGTATATGTCACTGATAGTAGCATAATCTGAGGGCTATTATGTTATGAATCACACTCTTCTTAGTTAGAAAGCAATAGGTCGATATTAGTTGGTTTTATATGCTCATCTAACCCCTTTTTAGCTAATGCAATGATCTATTGAAGTGTTGTGTTGCAGGTAATAGGTGCACAAATATACACACACAGATAGAACTTCTAGATGAAAAATGTCAAGCATCATTTTACCATATGAGGGTTTATCAAAAGCGCATATCCAATGCCTTCAACAAAAAGGTTTGCCCTAGAGAATTCCAAGTGGGAGATCTTGTCCTACGTGAAAATCCCAAGAATCAACAACATAGAGATCAAAAGGGCAAATTTCAACCTAATTGGCTTGGATCTTACATCATTACAACAGATTTTGGGTCAGGTGCTTATTTACTATCTATAGCAGAGGGAGAGCAGCTCCCTGATCCTATCAATGTCTTGCACCTAAAGAAGTTCTATCCATGATGCCCATTCTGTCTGGGGGCATTCTTTGTACATAATTATTGATCTTGAAAAAATCTAAAAAAAATGATATATTGTCAAAAATTCTAAAAATCAGAAAATGTCCTAAAAAAATGATCATCTTAGTGAAAACCTAGCAATAGGCATTTTCATGTATCTCCAAAAAAAATTATATATTCCAAAAATACAAAAAAAAAAAAAAGTGCCTTGGTGAAAACCTGGAAATAGGCACCTTGGTAGCAAAAAATTGCAATAAAATCCAAGTTGTGAAAACCTAGAAATGGGTGCTATTTGAGGCCTTTGCACCCCTGTTTCTTAGCGCGAGTCCTCGACACTTAGTCTTTCTCCATCATTCCTTGTCCTTGTTGCCTCAATTTGAAATTGGTCTTTGTCTTTGTCTAGGGGGCATAACTGTGTTAGCTTTGGTCTCTTGGATGCATTACTCTTTATGACACCTCGCAAACGGTGTTTTTCAACACCACCCCAACTGTGTTTTTCAACGCAACCCCTGACATCGAGTGTTTTTCAACACTTATCGGTTTGGTCTTACCCAATTTTGTCATGTGATCTTACCTGCTTGCAAGCATTCGATCCTTATCCTCAAAACTAGTATCAGTTAACACACTTAAATTTTTTAACACAACACTTAATGATTGAACTATGTCATGATCTTTTCTTTGTGTGTTGACTGTTATTGATTTTCATTGAGTGCCCTTGTCTAATAAATCTCTCTGGGATGCATAGCTAGAGGACTTGGGGCATGGGGCATGTTTTTAGTTGCTTTCTTCTTGTGGGTGTGGTCTTGAAACTCTTGAGTGTCTCTTGTTGTTCCCTTGACACACTTAGGAGATTTGAGGCATCATCCTTGACTGTTTTTGCACAACCGTTCTTCTGGTCATCCTGGCATCTATGCCTTGATGCGAGCGTGGTTTTTCTACATTAAATTGGGTAAGCTAATATCAAAGTCATCTTGACCTTTATGTCTTTGATGCTTATGTTATAATATTTCCACATTCCAATCTGATATAAATCACATTCATATCTTCATAGTTGCGCTTGTGACTGGTGATGATTGTGTGATTTTTTTATGTCCGTTAATAATGGTCCAACGATAAAAATAAGTTCCTTAACATTCTCTAATGAATGATGAACACAAAGTCATATGTTACAGTTACCCTATTACAAGTACACCTTTGCATTTTCATGTAGCTTGGATTGTTAGACCTCATGTTAGTTTGGATTTTTAGGCTACATTATGAGTTTGCGAGGGTTTTCCTTCATCTTTCTTGTGGACTTTTAATCAAGTCTGGTCATGTTTGATCTTCATTTCCTTATCTTCTTTTGTGATCTCAATCAAAATTTTCTATCTTAAACAGTTGACAAATTCTCTTTCTTCTCTCCATTTATTTCCACCTCTTCCAAACTTCTATCTTCCATTCGCTTTCACCCCACTTCTTTTCTTCTAATTCAACCTTGGGGCATAATATTTCGTACTTGATGATCTACCTTGGTTCTGTGATCCTTATATCTTTCATCTTACATCAAGAACCTTATCTTTAGTTTGATTTGATCAAATTTATCAATTTTCTATTTCTCCTCTATCTCATTTCGATTTCGATCACGAGGAGGCAGTACCTATAAAACTTCAATCCTTGATTCAACTTTATCAATCCTATCAATTGCTCCACTTTGGGCAACCTTGCTTGAGATTTTTATCTTGAACATGTCAATTGCCTATTTACAGGGGTGTTGACCTTGTCTTTTTCAAACAACTTATCTTTGTCCTGATGTGTTCCCGTCCGTCGATCACACGTCTGGGTTGTTTTGTGATCCCAAATCGATCTCACTCTTCAACTGAATTCTTTGACTACATCTGTTCCCATAAAGATCACACATTAGTCATAGAGGGGCAAATGTATGCACCCTAAAATGGTCGCCTAGACTATGGGCCCCCATTCTTCAATTTATCAAATGACAGAATCAATTTATCAAATTCATGAATCAACGCCTTGCAACATTTTCAATTCAAATCAATTTCCTTAATCAAATCGTAATTAATTCAATTATTTCAATATTTCCTAAGGTTTGATCATTTCATCAATAATCTTATTTAATTAAAAGAAAACACCCCTTTTAATTAAATAAAATGATCTTATTTAATAAAAGGAAATCCATTTTTATTAAATAAAATAATCTTATTTAATTAAAAGAAAATCTCTCTTTTAATTAAATAATCTTATCTTATTTAGTTAAATTCTCTTTTCTTTTTTTTTAATTAAATAATCTTATTTAATTAAAAGAAAAAATCCCTCTTCTAATTAAATAAATAAAATCCTCACTTAAAGCTCTCTTTTTGATGAAAAAAAGGAAATAAATCAAATAAAAAATAAATAAAACTCATTTTTCTCTACACATATTCCTAAGTGGTGGGCTTTTTCCTCTCACTTGCCTTATAGGGATTTATCCCACATTGCTCTTGAGGATGCATTCCTCTCCACACTTTCCTTTATAAGGAGCCCTCTCCTTCTCATTTAAGGATCAGATATAGAATTTTTATATTATTGTTATGTTGTAGGTTTGGAGAGCAACTTTGGAGGAGAGTTTGAGCATTTGAGCTTGGACTATGCAACTTCTCTTCTTCTTGTCTTCTTCTGTCATGCATCAATGACAATCCATTTAGAGTAGATTCATGTTAATTTAGATGCATATGTCCTTCATAGATTAGTTTGCATATTTCCTTTCATGCATTGTTATCATATAGATTAGTTTGCATATTTCCTT
>MU223839.1:2510907-2529459 GCA_018584345.1 Thuja plicata | reverse complement strand
CATTTGGATTTGTTTATTTAATATTTGGTTTAATTTTTTAGCCTACACGATAATTTTGTTTGTACATGCTATTTCATCATCTTGTGGGAATTGACATGTTGACTTTTCATCCTAATGGAAAGGTGACATGGAGTATTTTTTCCTCACATGGAAGTAGGCAACCCACTTAGAGGATCTTGGACTTTATTGAAGGTAGGTGACAAGTGTCATGTAATGACAAATTATGACACACCTACCTATGATAACTTATTGTAACTTTTATGATACATCAACCTATGATAATTCATGACAAATTTTATGACATAATGGATAAGTGTGAGGAGGACACCTTTGCATGGAGATTGTGGGCGTTAAAGTTAGGTAATCACATGTTGTAAGAGGATATGCTATTGTTAGTTAGTTACGATTGATATTATGGGTACCTAACATGACTTATTTTTTGAGACCCATTATCATATTTTGGCCCACCTAAGCCACACTTAAGATGGGGGGTGAGGGTGGGTTATGTTGGGATTCAGGTGTCTCAACCTTTGCAAGTCCTAACGTTGGCATTTGGATTTGTTTATTTAATATTTGGTTTAATTTTTTAGCCTACACGATAATTTTGTTTGTACATGCTATTTCATCATCTTGTGGGAATTGACATGTTGACTTTTCATCCTAATGGAAAGGTGACGTGGAGTATTTTTTCCTCACATGGAAGTAGGCAACCCCCTTAGAGGATATTGGACTTTATTGAAGGTAGGTGACAAGTGTCATGTAATGACAAATTATGACACACCTACCTATGATAACTTATTGCAACTTTTATGATACATCAACCTATGATAATTCATGACAAATTTTATGACATAATGGATAAGTGTGAGGACACCTTTGCATGGAGATTGTGGGCGTTAAAGTTAGGTAAACACATGTTGTAAGAGGATATGCTATTGTTAGTTAGTTATGATTGATCTCCTTGCAATTGTTAATGTTGTAAGTAATGGTTATATTTTTTTACAATTGTAGTAAGTGTATGAGCATTTGCCATACCTAAAGATAGTAAATGTTGGATGCCCAACTTTGGAGATTTGATTAAAGATCCATTTTTTGAGGTAGATGTGGCATTTATACGCTTATAGGTTGCTAAAAATAGTGTGCCAAGTGTTTTGCATAACCCAATCTTGTCTTCATCTAGAAGCTTTCTCCTTTATTGTATTTCTCTATATATAGTTGTTATGGAGAGCATTATGTATGTTAAATTTTTGTAGGTAGAGTGTTATGCTATCAAAACTAATCCAAATTGTAAATTGTTGGTTGTTAAAGTCTCCTTTTGAAGGAGAAGTGTACTATTATTGTATTGTAATTATTGTTTCAACAATACAAATACTATGCTTTTGGATTGTGGGCATTTTCTCTCGAAAGGATTTTCCACATGTATATCTTGTGTTTATCTTTGTGTGTTCATTATGTACTTCTAAAGGAGTTTTTTTTTTTGGTCTTAGTTAAAGATTGTGAAAATAATTACATTATCACCCCCACTAGAATAGTGTTAGGAACTGATTTCTGCACCTTGGCTTCCTTTCAGTTGATATAGGAGTCTGGCTAGTTTTGGTCTCGTCGTTGGGTAGAAGAATTTTTATACTAATCTCAAATTTAGTGAGAGCTTTTGATTTTATTTTCAAAATCTTAATGCACGAAGATGACAAGCACATCTAGAAAATTTGATATGGAGAAGTTTCATGGCACCAAGTTCAAACTAAGTTGAAAATGGAGGACATGCTTGTAGATTGAGATCTATTGGCTGCAATATCTAGAACAAGACCTCAAGCCATATCACAAGATGTTTGGGATAATGGATAAAAAAACTAAGGGCCCCATAAAGATCTATTTGGAAAACTTTATCTTATTAAATGTCCATGTAGAGAATAATCTAAAACATATTTAGAAGAAGCTTGGAGATTTTCATCAGGCTAGATCTTTCGTAAATAAAATTTCCTTGAGAAAGAATGTATTCTCTGAAGATAGAACATCGAGTTGAAGATCACATGATTAAACTAGGCTTGGGGGTGGGGGGAGGGTGAACAAATATAGCTTCAAACTTTTACCTTTTTAACTTAATACCATAGGCATATTCATTGCAAATTAACATTCACATGAGATCTAGCTATCATGTAATACAAATAGAGCACAACATATACATGGAAACCCTGATGGGAGAAAACCACAAAAAATTAATACTTTTATATAAAATCTTCTTTCACAAAGTTCTTAGGCTCAACCCACTAGAGCACCAACCCCTCATTCAATTTGTGAGAACTTTCCCACTAGAGGTACTAACCCCTCATTCATTTATAGGTACTAACCATCGATTCAACTTTCCATCTTATAAAATTTGCTCCTACAATGAATGATGGATAAACATTTTCTCCACTATCTCTCTTCTTCAAACTACTATTATATGGTGACAATGAATTTGCCATAAAACTGATTACAATCTCCTCATAATACTTATAAATTTGTCATATTAATTCTCACAACATTTCCTTAATAGGGCGACCCCACAATGTTGGGTTACACTTTTTCGAACATCCTGATTTTTGCTAAAATCACACATTTTTAAGAAAATATGATGATTTAAGCCTTAAGAGGCCTCATTTGAAGGAATTAATTAAAAATGGTTAGATCAAAGTCTCTTAGATCAAAATATCTTTGATATAACCTCCTACTCCCCAGTCATACATGTAATGGAGTCTCCTGCACACCTATCAAAATGATGACAAAAAAATACTTTGACATTAGCTTTTGGGGGATCAAATGAATTCATTTGACAAACCTAGATGTACGATGTTTTTTCTCAAAGAAATTTTTCCAATGTTACGATTTTAATAAATATTTATTTTATTATGACTTTGTATTTTTGGTTTTACTAAACATAGGTTTTGCACCACATATCAACTTCTATGTTCAAAGGTTATGGAAAAATAGTAAACTAAGCAAAAAAAAAATTAAAAATATCTAGGCACTATGCATTGATGTCCTCTTTCTAAAAAAAAAGAGAATTTTGATACATACAAAACAAGTTATGGATTTGTAAGCGAGCCTATGTCTAAATAATAGTTAATGTCACTTTAAAACTTAATAAAATACAAAATATTCAACATACTCAAATGAAACCAATTGCAATCACTAGATATCAGTGCTATAGATCTAAATTTGAAAGAATCACTTTTTATCCCTTTAAAAAAAAGATATGCAATAGTAAGTGAATATCACTCATTAAAAAGTTATTTTCTGTTAAAAACTAGTTTTCAAAGGATATGTTAAAATGTATACAAATCAATTCCATTTTTTTAAAAATATATTTAGAATTTACACAAAAAATGCTAAAAATGACTAATTTACACCATCTTCAAATTCCTAACAGCTTAGCGGCAATAGGTGTCTGAATGTGAAGTTTTTTTAAGAATGTTCATTCAGTGTCAAACTTGGTGAAAAAGTGTATCCCACTATTATGGGACCACCCACTATACTTCATGATGTTTCTCCAAAGTATGCTTTATCTCTGCATGAGATCCTCCTCTTAAGTCTCATAAAGTCTTTGCATATATATTGCAATTATTCCTATACCTCTTTCTTCTCAATGTGCATTATATTGAAGAACACATTCTCTTCTTATATCCTTCTCAAATCTATAATTACATTTTCATATATGGTTGTCCTTGGTATATTTTCTTGATAGTCTTGTAACTAGACACTCTATTGATGGATCTCCTTTCTATATCTGTTGGAATAACTATGGAAAGTTGGGACTGAGAGGGGAGGGGTGAATTAGTACCACTAAAAGCTTTCTAACTACATTCACTGATAAACCATATACTGCTACATGCTGATTACAGAGTTCGTAACTTTGAAATGAAAGTAATATAATGCTTATAAAACCATAACATCATAACATTAAACAATAGTACTCATAACACCATGATTTTGGTAACGCAGAAATCATTAGTTAGAGGACAAAACTGCGGTGGGGATGACACCCACAACCTTCACTAACTGCAGTATAAAGGATGCTCGGTTAGAGCTACAAATTTTAGCTATTTCTAATAGCTCACCTGGTTAAGAGTATATAAAACTTGTTAGGTCTACCTGGTTAAAGGATTTTTACAATCTCTACACTTAGAGATGTACCTTGTTAAAGGATTTACAAATATAAGACTGGTTAAAATCTACCCAGTATTGGGATTTAAAGCTCTCAATACAATAGTATCAAATAACTTAACAATGTCTGCAATAAGTGCATCAAATGTAAATGCCGATCATACTTTTATGTGGTTTGATTGTGTTACTTCAATCTTAAACTGTAACACCGTTATGTTCTGCTCTGCTGTAATTGAATCTATGCTCGGTGCTCTTTGCTCTGCTCTTGTTCTTCAATAACTCCTTTAACTTTCTCAGTAAAAACAATAACAACCCTCTGTCCTCTCTGTCTTTTTCAACTTACAAATTCATCCAATATATAGATGAGTTTTGCATCTTAATCTTATGTGTTAGGTACGCTGTGAATTTCTCTTGACCGTTAGATCTTCTTTCCAGCTCAGTGACCATGTCACTTTTACCTCAGTACTTGTTTTTCTTGGAAATATGAAACTTTCTTTTTGCCTCTTGATCTATGCCTTAGATCTTCACTCTGAATTATTTAAATCATTGATCATGTAACAAACCATTATACATGCTTGTAGACTCTTAATTAATTCTCTGACAATCATTAAATGTGATTTGGTCACGTTTTGAATTAACTGTCTAACTCGGTTGAGTAACTCCTCAATACTCGGTTAAATGATCTTCAATACTCGGTGACTATCAACTCGGTGTACTACACATGTGCTCAGTGTAGTGTGTTGCTCTGTAACATTAGGTGTTCGATATACTATTTTTAACTCTGTTAGTTTACCGACCGACTCGGTGTGCATTACCGACTAGCCTAATACTCAACTATCTCCTTTCACCGACTGATTCTCCTTGACTCCATGAATTTGACTAAACTAATGACAACAAAATATCTTGTAGAGATAACAATCTCCCCCTTTGACATTAGTTGGGCATTTTTGACAAAAAATCCAAAGTCATCAAAATTTGTAACTCCCCCTCGGAGGTTACTCCCTATACATATACAACTCTTCTTTTTTCATTTTCCATATATACACATTTTTTTTTGTTTTTTACATATATATCTATCTCCCCTTTTTTTTTTGTTTTCTAACTAAGAATATATCTATCCCCCTTTTTGACAAAAAGTACCAAAAGTAAAAATTATTGATCAAAAAGATGTGTATACCTATGTTGTACACCTGAAAGTACAGTCTCTCATGTGTCTCAAAGAATCTGTAGTATAACAATATGCTCAATGATATCTGTAGATAAACCAACTATAGTGTCTAGTGTGTTGACATCTGGAAAACTGGCTAGTTCTTTGGTTTTCTTCAAGTGTATCTACATAGATTGGATGTGGGGAATTAGCAATGCTTGCAGTTCAAGAAATCCCAATATGAGCTTATCCTCCTCTTGTCTTGATGAAAGTCGAACTCCAATGAGTTCTTGGATTTTAGAGTAGTAAGTCTGGAATGCTCCAGGCTCGGTAGTTAGTTGCTTAAGCTGCTGAGTCAACTCTTTTTCAATTTCTTCCTCCTTATTGATTTCCTTAGTAAAGTTTGAAATAATACAAAACTTTTGAAATAATGAAATGATGGATGTCAATTGAGCTTCAACTTCAGAACATAACTCGGAAAGAGTTACCTTCTCTATATCAATTGCTTCAAAAAATATTCCATCAAATTATTCTCCATACTCTCCTTGTGAAAATTCAACATGTATTCAGTCATATCCTTGTTGGGTCCTTTAATCTGTTGGGCTAAATCACCAACTTGGTCTAGTAGAGGTTCAGATTCATCAACGGTAGCTTCATGAACAATGTCCTAGAAAATCTCCTTCACATTTTCTAATATGTTTACCTTCTTTTTCTTCGCCAATAACTTCTCATGTTCAATCTTTTGAGCTACTATCTCAGCATATATAGCCAATTCTTTAGGCTTCATCACATTAGGTTCACCTTTCGGTATGATTATAGGCTTGCTCAAATCAATAATTTTCTTCCTCTTTTTATTATTCTTCTTCTCAATCAATTTGCTCTCGCCAGTAGAGCGTTTAAAATGTGATGCCTTAGTTGCATCTGATGACTCAATATGTGTACTAGCTATGCTTTCTTCTGCTTTGAATTCTTCTTATGGTTTCTCTTCTTCTTTCTCTTCATCCTTCTGTTTATCTTCATGCTTCTGCTTAAGATGTGATTCCTACTGCATTTCACTTTGAGTGTCTTGTGTCTTTTGTACATTCTAATCAGTTGTTGTGTTGGTAGGTGGAATATCTTGTTTCTGACCATCGGTGTTGATTGGGGGTTCTAACTCAGTGTTCTTTTCTTGTTCGGTCTTGGTGGCCTTAGGTTCATCAACCTTCTCCTTATTTGTATCTATAGGTGTCTCAGTTGTCATGTCTTGTGTGTCTTGTACAAACTCAATACTGATATTGTCATCAATTATATAACTTTTTACTTGTGTCATGATTGGATATTTTCTTATCAAAGGTGCATTATCAACATCCATGCACTCGGTATCATTCACTTGTGTGTCCATGCCATCTTCATCCTTTGACAAATATTTTGCAAGATCTTCTTCCTCAAGTATATCTTCAATAATAATCTCCACATTATCAGTAGTTAGATCAATAGGATCTAATTTCTTTGTGCTTTCCTTTATCTTATCAACAGTAGTTGCATCTTTATTCTTTTCTCCTTCCTGATACTCGGCATCATCTATGTGAAATATATCTTTCCATTTTGCAGTTGTTTCCTTCTCCATAGATTGTATATCTCCATTCATTATTCTTAGGGTTCTTCCCTTGACTAGAAATCTATTCGAATACTTCTCCAGTGCTTCATGAATTTACAATGGTGCAAGGTCGGGAATAGTATGTACTAGTGACCTCTTTCTCATTTCCTTTTCTACATTGATAGCATACTTCCATCTTGCATCAATATTATTGTACAATTCCTCTGGTAACTTGTCTTCAAGTTCAATGGGTGTCAATATGAATTTTAGCAAAGTCAACACAATAGCTTATTCAATATTCTTTTTATCTTCTTCATTCCTTTTCTCATATTTGGCTTTCCTAAAGGCTCCTAATCTTCCTGATTTCTTAATCCTTCCAGAAAATCATCAAGATTTTGTAGAACATGTGAAAGGTCCGTAACTAGAGTAGACTTGATTGCCTCATCAGACTTTGTTTCACTTTCATTTCCAAGTAATAGTTTTCTTCTGGTACGTGCAAGTTGTGTCCTTCTTCTAGATCTTACACAAGTCTTTCCTCTCGGTTGTACTACCTCTACAACTTTATTTTATCTCAGTTGTACTAAGGATATGGTGTACCTTCCAATACCTCTTTTTCTCAGTGAATACAGTTGCTCATGTTGCTTGTCAAAAAAAAAAAGACTTTTTCATTCTCAATGTCCTTATTCAATGTATCATCAAATCCAAGAGTTTTTGATAAAACATCAATCATCTTGCTTGCTTTCTTGATTGACCTAGGTACCATTATACCTTGCTTGATTTTATCTTTCACTTCTTCATAAGTGTCACACCTCTTTTCATTAGGATCAATTGGTTTAGCAAGTAATGCTTCTATCTGTTTCAAACCAATATCAATGCCCATCTCATATCTCATCAGTTGAATCCATTCAACTCTAGGCTCAATAGCCTTGATAATACAAAAATCAGTATCCACCTCAAAACATATATTATCCTGATATTTAGCAATTAGTTGAGGTGGAACTCTGTATCTCGTATGCATCCTTGCTTGAAATTTCAAAAAGTAATCAAACATAATTGCATCAAAGTTGTCTCCTAGACTTTGTATATATTCATTTATTTGATAGATGACCAGCTTATCAGTTTTCCATGCTATATCTCCAATAGAGGGAAATGAATTCTAATAGTAAAAGAAAATACGTACCAATAATGAACCAAATTTCAAAGTGTTGGTCTTCGCCTTTCTGATTGTATTCATGTTGTCATCTATTTTCTTCAGCAAAAATTCACAAAGAACTATATGAAGTCCTTTCTTCACTATCTTAAATGACAGGTCTATTGATCCACATGGTACACTATCAAGTCGGGACGACTAAAAAACTCGATAAGATATGATATTGCATGCATACCTTAACTCAAGATCCTCATCAGTAGATATCCTCATTCCTTTTCCATTACATTGTGCCTTGGTTAGCTCGGTGAGCATACTCTTGTCAATTTTCTTTATGGCCTTGGGTTTGTCTCCAATAGGGAATCCGACGATGATGTGCAAGACATTCTTCGTTATCTTAATCGGTTCATCCAACCACATAAATTGGTCATGTACTCGATCGAGAACCATCCTCACCCATTCGAGCTTGAATACCCTCAGAAAATGTATTGCATGAATTAAATATTTTGTTTCCAGATGTGTGTTCTCATCCTTAACTTTTCATTCACACACAACTTATTCAATGAAGCATCAATCTCTGCTTCACACAAATCTTTGATCTTGCAATGAATAAACATGCGAACATACTCAATCAAAAGTACTCACGGAAGGATTGAAGATAATAATCCCATCATATCTATCTCTTCTGCTATAGGTGGGGGCAACTTGTACTTAGGGTTCACCGGTTTGACATTCTTCACTAGCACTAGTCGTTGCATCCTCGGTGCCATGATTACCTCCAAATGTAACGATTGAACAAACTAGGGCATGCTTGATAAAACATGGCTTCACAAACACAACTCGGTATAACCAATTATCATAGAAATGTCACACAATGCTCTTACAAAGATTCAAAAATACCTCAAAATTGCTTGATTTCTCGACGGAATGATCACTCTACAGTGTGCTCAAATGCTCTTTGAAAATGTTAGGTTCAAATTAATAACAAACTAACCTATTTATAGCTTTTCCTCGATTATGTTTTCCAACGGATTTAATTATTTGCATTAAATGCGCTTGTCGATTCCCTTATACCTTTATACCGACAACATAGGTACTTTTCTTAACCGAATAAACAAAATAACCATACATTACTGTGTTCAACCAAAATTTCACAACTTATCCAAATGCATCTTGATATGCTGATATGGATCTTAACTCTAATGCTTAGGAACTCAAGTAAGTTTTATAATAAGCATGCAGTTCCTACATACCTCTCACCATTTAGGTGGAGCTCGGTGCACCAGACTCGGTAGAGATGGTGTTTTCTATGGTTCCAAATGATGTTCCATCTTCCTGCTTGTCTTTCTCCTCCAGTTTTTTTTCATTTGTTCTCTGATTTCTTCAACAGTAGATGGTGCACTCTTTGTATATTCATCTTTGTTTGGTGCATATCCTCAGTATCTACAATTTCTTGCTAGGTGTCCTACCCTATGACAGTGAAAACATGCCATGTTAGGGATCCTCCATGATCTTCTGTTATTCCTTCCATGCATCAATATGCAATTTGCAACAATGTGTCCATATCTTCCACAAGATAAACATGAAATCCTTGTATTATAATCCCATGGTATAGATGTGTCTGCTTGGTTATTATTTGCATTGTCTCAGTTAGGCATCCACTTATCATTTCTTTTCTTTGTTCTACACTCTCTAGTATTGTGACCATACTTGTTGCAATTCTCACAGTAACCATCAAAATTAGGTTTCCTTGTGTTGTTAGTAAAGTTGGTTCTGCACTCAAAAGCTTGATGTCCATACTTATTACATCTAAAGCAATAACCATCAAATTTAGGCGTACTCAGTGCTTTACATTTTCTGCTTTTGCAAACAGTAGTAGTGTGTCTAGGCTTCCCACAATAATTGCAACTTGGGTTCTTTATTTTTGGTGGGGGTATAGTACCTTGATCTCTTGGTGGATTAGACGATTCTCCTTTCTCAATAGTGTTGTTCTTATTGAATCCAATTCTTGATCTGTCATTTGGTTGCTTCTGATTATTAACCTGTTTGTCTAGTGATTTCAATGCTTCTTCATTTATTCTCAGTATTTCATTTTCATCCTTCTCAGATTTCAATCTTTTTTCCATTCCTTCAATCTCAACTTTCAGTGCTTGGTTCTCAAATTCCTTTCGTGTACAATCTTGATTTGCATTCATAAGTTGGCCGATTATATTATAGTGAACTTGGGTCATCCTTAATATCTCATTATCTTTTTCACTTAACATGATTTCAACTTGTCTTTTTTCATCTTATGCCATTCTATTTTCATCCTCAGTTGTCCTTTTACCTTCAATCAATTCGGTCATTCTTATGCTATTAGCTTCAAAATCTTTCTTCATCAAATCCAACAAATCGGTAAGTGAATCATTCTTTTCAAGTAGTTCTCTTATAGCTATTTCAAATTCATCAGTCACACTTCCTTCAGATGTTGTCTCAAGTGTATCAACTTGTTCTTGTGTAACATTCAGTTCATCGTATAGTTTCCTTATTATCCTCAGAGACTTCTCAACTTTCTTTCTCAAATCCATGATTAACTCTCGTGCTGTCTCCAACTCAAATTCAAGACCATCAATCCTTTTAGATTTCCTATAAATTTCCATGACTATGATCTTTAACTCTCAGGTGATCAAACCTTTAACTCAAGAGTACTAGCTCTGATACCAATTGTTGGAATAACTATGAAAAGTTGGGATTGAGAGGGGAGGGGTGAATCAGTACCACTAAAAAATTTCTAACCACATTCACTGATAAACCATATACTTCTGCATGTTGATTACTAATTTCATAACTTTCAAATGAAAGTAATATAATGCTTATAAAACCATAACATAAAAACATTAAACAATAGAACTCATAACGCCATGATTTTGCTAACGCAGAAATCCTTGGTTAGAGGACAAAACTGTGGTGGGGATGACACCCACAACCTTCACTAACTGTAGTATAAAGGGTGCTCGGTTAGAGCTACAAAGTTTAGCTATTTCTGATATCTTACCCGGTTAAGAGTATATAAAACTTGTTAGGTCTACCTAGTTAAAGGATTTTTACAATCTCTACACTTAGAGATGTACCATGTTAAAGGATTAACAAATATAAGAATTGTTAAGATCTACCCAGTATTGGGATTTAAATCTCTTAATACAATAGTATCAAATAACTTAACAATGTTTGCAATAAGTGCATGAAATGTAAATGCTAATCAGACTCTTATGTGCTTTGATTGTGCTAACTCAATCTCAAACTATAACACTATTCTATTATGCTATGTTGTAACTGAATCTATGCTTGGTGCTCTCTGCTGTGCTCTTGTTCTTCAATAACTCCTTTAACTTTCTCAGCAAAAACAATAACAACTCTCTGTCCTCTCTATCTTTTTCAACTTACAAATTCATCCAATATATAGATGAATTTTTCCTCTTAATATTATGTGTTAGGTATGCTGTGAATTTCTCTTGACCATTAGATCTTCTTTCCAGCTCGGTGACCATGTCACTTTTACCTCGGTACTTTTTTTTCTTGGAAATAACAAACTTTCTTTTTCCGCTTGGTATATGCCTTAGATCTTCACTCTAAATTATTTAAAGCATTGATCATGTAAAAAACCGTTATACATTCTTGTAGACTCTTAATTAATTCTCTGACAATCATTAAATGTGATCTGATCGTGTTTTGAATTAACTGTCTAACTCGGTTGAGTAACTCCTCAATACTCGGTTAAATGATCTTCAATACTCGGTTAAATGATCTTCAATACTTGGTGACTATCAACTCAGTGTACTACACATGTGCTCGGTGTAGTGTGTCGCTCATGAGCTATAGGTGTTCGGTATATTGTTTTTAACTCTGTTACTTTACCGACTGGCTCGCTGTGCATTACTGACTAGCCTAATACTTAACTATCTCCTTTCACCGACTGATTCTCCTTGAATCCATGACTTTGATTAAACTAATGACAACAAAATATCTTTTAGAGATAACAATATCTTCATTACTTGTCATGCTCTCACTTCACACACTTTGTATCACCTCTTTTTCACATCTTTATCCACTTAATGCTCATTTTATTTTATGTCTTCACATTTCTAAAAGAGAGATGCATCTCTTTGAATAATGATACCCTTAAAATTTGACATGACTTATGTTTCCTTAATTGCACTCTTTGTTGTTTGTTTATAATATAAACAATTCTTATTCTAGAATAGTCACCACCTTTTCGTTAAAAAATATACCTCTTTATGAATCAAATTTATGTGCATGCACCAAAAAACTTCAACATTTCAATGCAATAGGTCCAATTCTCAACCTATTCATTCTGAAAAACTACGCACTTGTCATGTCAAAAATTGCAGCAGTCCTAAAAAAATGTCCAGCATAATTGTCAAACTTTTCAGTGCAATTGAGTGATATTCAATGCAATTGGGCCGGTAAACAATGCATTTGTCTTGAGAGAAACAAATATTGAAACTTTCCGTTTGAATTAAGGTTTCACAACAAAAAATTCTTGTAGGGTTCAATTTCTATCAAAATATGAGATCATAAACACACTCGAGACTTGAAAGATTTGTTTCATCCAAATATTTTATTCCAAATTTTAGGTGTCATCTTTGGTCACAACTCGAAATTATCATGTTGCTTGCATTTTTTTGAGGACCTAGATTTTATTCCCTAGCATCCTTGTCCTAAGTCCAACATTGTCTCTGTTAGAATTAATTTGCATTGCGTAACCTAGGTCTTGCATGGTCCAAATTAATCCCCCACACCCTTTTCATGGAAATCCCTTATTGTAGGTCTCATTTCTATTAGGCTTGCAAATAGATTTCCAAAATCAAATTTTGAAAAATTCATGATCAAATATTAGATCAATTATTGGTTATTTTTAGGAGGTCTAAACCTTTTCAATTGTTCTTCTTTTATCACCATTATCGACAAGTCAAAACCCTAGCTCATTAGTCTAGTGACGGGTGCAACTTTATCAATTTCCATCACTTGTCCTTTTGGTCCTTTAAAGGTATTGATTTATATTTATTCTCTTAGGGTTAAGTTTGTAGATTTGCATCCCAAAGGTTTTCAAAATCCCAAAATCAACAAAAACATAGGTTTGAGAAGTCACCCTTAGTTTCATTTGTCCTTTCTCAAAATTTGAAAAATACAAACACATAGCATAAACATGATTGTATTCTCAAATCCTTTCCCAAAATTTGTCACAAACAATTTAAAAAAATCTAAGAAAAACTTAAAAAAGAAGAAGAACAAAGCATTAGCCTACTTTCATCACCAAAAATCCTCAATCTTAGTCTAAAATCTTCAAACAAAAATGATGGATTAATATTTATATCATAGAGAAGCTTACTGTCTAATTGAAAGAGCACTACTCACATACCAACCTTCCTACTCTCATGGGACCATGTCATTGCATATTGTTGGATGATATTAGATTTGGATACTATTCATGTTGTTGATATTCATATTTTGTCACTGATGTCAACATATGTTTCTGCGAAGAAGACAAACTGGTTACTTGATTGGAAGAAGTGTACGGACACTGTACGGATGTTTCAGAATGATCAAAGTTGGTTATATGAAGAAGGATGTGTGTTGACATTATTCCTGAGGTCACTTGGATTTATGTTACATATTGAGGATGTTACAGTTGATTTAGTGAAGACTGGTTTATGGACTGTAACTGTGATGCTTGACAGAGCAGGTCTCTGTGTTTTGGGTATATCTTACTGGAGAAGATATTTCAGATGAAGCGAGCTTACTAGAGGACAGAAGAAATATTTTGGAATATTGGGTTGTGTTCGATTGGCGTGAGCATTCTGGTGACGTCAGCTGTGGCGTGTATTCTGGAGGAGACCTATTTGGTGGCCGAATTCAGACATGTAGCGTGTAATATGAATTATGAGCGTGGATTGCGGATCTCGGAGTATAACTGATGGATTGTATTTGATGTTTAATTTTTATAGGTAATGTATGTATCTTAGCAAGGGGTTAAACAATTATTTATATATTGGGAAAGCCTAATTGGATGACCTAATTAATTATTTGTGTATTAGGAAAGCTTAACTGGCTGACCTAATGAATTATTTTAATAGGGTATATATGAGTGATATTTTATTTTGGAAAGATGTGGTAGTTGAAGAGATTGAAAAGGTATAGAAGTGAAAACTGCGAGGCTTGTTTGGGTGTTGAATGTAGAGCAGAGTTTGTGACAAGAATACTTCATTGGAACTGACCAAGCAAAGACAGTTGCTATTAGATAGTTCACTGGATTGTATATTTTCTATATACACTTGTTTGGATTGTGAATCCTTGAGGGTGGCTTTAACCTTCTTTGGGCAATGTGCCTGGGTAGTGAGCCTACTACTTTTCTTGACTCCTAATAGGGACTGTGTACTATAATGTTGTAATAAGCTCCTAACAGGGATAAATATTTTAACAGGGATACTATACTCTTAGTACATTATTTGTGGGTGCTAATTCCCACCAGGATTTTACCTTTAACAGGGTTTCCTCGACAACAAGTATTGTGTTATTCTTTTGGCATTTACTATGTTATCATTTGCATTGCAGTTTTGGTTTATAAAGTTTAAAGTTTAATAATCTATATCACAACTGATTCACCCCCCTCTCAATTGTCTCGTGGACTATTATTCCTAACAATTGGTATCAGAGCTACTGGTCCTTAGAGAGAAAGCTTAACAACTTGAGGTGATCTTGAAGATGCCTTACTACATGAAGGATAGTCCAAAATTTGATCCTGAAAACGTTGACAGTTGGAAGAACAAGATGAGAACACATTTGGTATGTTTGGGAATTGACTACTGGATGATCACAAAGAAGAATGAGAAGATAGCGACTGGGGACGAACTAGAGAAAGCCACTGAAGATGACAATAAACTATTTTCATGTAATATGGTCGCAAGGGAATCATTGATCAGTGCACTTTCTAAAGGTGAATTCACAGAAGTAAAAGACTTGGATTCTGCAAATGAGATCTGGACAAGATTTGATGCACTGTATGAAGGAGATAAGTTTACAAAACAGGAAAAGCTACAAGATTGGAAGACAAAGATGGAATCACTGAAGATGAGAGAAGATGAGAACATTAGGGCATATGGACAGAGAATTAATGAAGTGGTTACTGGAATTAGAAACTCTGGAGGTACTTACAGTGAGGAAGAACTGATTGCAAAGATACTCAGATCTTTGACACCTGCTTATAGAACCAAAGTACAAGCTATAGAGGAGATTATACCATTGACACTGAACTTCACTAGAGAGATGTTGACTGGAAAACTAACTAATTTTGAGGCCGTCGAATTGGGAGACACTTTACCTAAATTTGAGTCAACATTCAAGGCAATCATGCATAAGAACAAAAAGACCTTATCAGGAATTATGAGCACCAACTATGGTGACCTAAGAGAAGAGCTTGGAGACTATGTTGAGGAATGGAAATGGATACAGGAGGAAGAAAAAAAGCTAGATGAAGTGGTAGCATTGATCGCTAGAAGAGAGAAGAGAGGTAAGGGTAAATTTCAAGACAAATTACCTTTGAAATGTTTTTCATGTAACAAGATTGGTCATTTTGCATCTAGATGTCCTACAAGGGTTCCTAAGCACAAACCTAAGTTTTACAAATTGAAGTATCCTAAAGACAAGGAATGTTATTATGCTAGTGAGTGTATTTATGATGATGATGGTGACTATGATGAATGTTGTAGGTCAAAAAGCCTTATGATTAAATTTTTCAAAGCAACTTGTATTATGTCAAAGTGCATATTGAATTTTGAATCTTAAACTTAAATGTTCAAGGTTCAAAGTTCAATTTCCCATTTTCCATTTTCCAACCCGTAAGCAATCCTTTCGGTCGGAAAAGTTTCATAACCCACATGCTTGTGTGTCAATGTAATATCAAATCTTGAATCTTGAACTTCACGGTCAAATGTTCAAGGTTCACTTTTCCAAAATGCACTTGTCGCTTTGCATGCTCAACCCACGTCTTTTCTCATTTTGGCATCAATTTTTTCACAATCTTGAACTTCTGTTTTTTGTGTTCATAATTCAATATCTTCCCATGCACCATGAATTAGTCTGTCTCATCTATAATTTTATCAATACATGACTGAGGCATATGAGATTATGAACTTTGAACTTCACGTGTCATGGTTCAAGTTTCAAGGTTCAAAATCTGAAATTCAATAATGATCAAATATTCGTGGCACGTGTCAGATCTCACTTTCCTTTACGAGATCATTTTCTGAAAATACAGGAAGTAAATTCTAGCTCAGCAAAAGTACAACTTGCTCAAAGAGGAAATAAATGCGATTGGACGTGGCTAGCAAATGACGACAGAGACCATTAATTCTCAGCAAGTAATCATGATTACAAAAAAAGGACAACTTAAATGTATGTATTAAATCTTCTTTTATTTCCTTTTCTATTTTCACGCAACTGTTGGAAGCACATTCAGAATTGAAGCACATTGAAGGTTTTTCTCCGGAAGCAAAAATAGACAACACCGGTGAGTTTCAAGTAATCTTCCTCATTTTCCTTTCTGGTTTTAAGAATTATATGTTGTAAGAAAGGAAATTCAAGTCTTTTATGTCTCATTTCCTTGAAGTCATTTGTTTAAAAGTCACTATGAATAGTCCTAGCGAGTCAGCTTCTCAGGCCAGGTTTGTAAAGGAGAACAAGTTTTCTCCTATAAGTAGTTGTCTTCCGGAGATGCGAGACACAGTTCTTGTAAATGAAGACATAGCAAAGATTGTTCATATATTGAAAAGTGTAGAGGCAGGAACTCTTTCATCCAAGATTGTAGAAAGCGGACTATTGGAGGCTGCTGGTTTTCCTGAAGTGACTCTGTGCCCTGAATTGGTAATGGAATGCAGAAATAGGTACGACAAGATTGACAAATGTATTTGTCTTCCTTCAAGAGAAGTGTTGGTGTCCATCAACAGACAGGTAGTCATGGCTGCTATGAGAATCCCTTATGCAGAAACTTATGTCAACTGTGACTTTGAGAAGGCTAAAAAGGAATTTCACCTTAATTTCAAAGGTTACAACAATAACATAGCCAGAGACAGGTTATTGAAAGCCGAGAGGGGAGGTTCTAGGTTACCAAAACCTCTAAAAAGGATCATTTGATAAGAGAGGTACATGGCATTGTGGTCATGTTAAACAGATTGAAAGGTAAACCTAATGATATTATGTGGGAAGACTGGATGTATATTTTTTTCCAAACCATTCTAAGTGAAGGAAAATATGTTGACTGGGATGAGATAGTAGCAACAAGAATTGATGAAGAGTTATCCCAGTCTGCAGAGGCATCTGATTTCTATATGTCTTCATATTTGTTTTATGTTTTAGCCATTAGCAAGAATTGGGAGGGTTTGCCCCATGAACCATGGATAGATGATATGATGATTCATGAATATCATTCTTATTTACAGAAGAAGAGAAATCCGGGGAATTTCCGAAGAGTGCAAGATACATTCCTAGCCAAGATTTTTTTTGAGCTAAGAGGAATGGTAAATTATAGAATGTATGAAGAGGCTATGGAATTGATTAAAATCTATGACAACTTCTTTGTTCAATTCCCCACTTTCAGTTACTTGAGGGTAGGAGGTTTCAGTGGTGAACCCATGAAGCTCCCACGTTATTGCTTGGATAAATACATTATGTTAGAAATATACAGGAAAATTCTCCAAGTAGGATTAAAATTCAAACCTAAGAGAGGAGTAGGTTCTTTCTTCCCTATTGATCTAGGGCATTACCGTTTTAGATTGACACATGCTATGTCTTCCCCGAATGCAGAACTAAAGGCAATTAATCTTCCTTCTTATCAAAGGCGAAGCTACTTTGATAGCGAGAAATTTGTGGCAAATCATTTCAAGGTGGATGCCACTTTTCTACATCAGCCAGAATTAGAATATTTTTGGGTGGACTGTATAGATGAGTTCGAGGTTGTTAAGAGACTACACTCCAGGTTTACTTTGAGCTAGATTATCACATTGCGACTACCTTTTAAGATTAAAGGATTTGGTACTGATGATGAGGAAGATATGACAAAACTTGGATACATGGAGAAGAATAATGATGTAGTGGCTAGAAAAGTAGAATGGGGAAGAGAAGAAGTGGAGGATTTGATTGCCCTTTCCCAAGAAGTGTTCAAAAGGACAAATAAATGGTTGAAAGAAATGAGCAAGAAGAAGAAACAAGAGACTTCTAATTCAGTAACTAGGAAAAGTACAATAATTTCAAAACTCACAACTTCCCCTACCCTTACTAACGAAACTGAGAAATTGCTTCCTGCAGGTGAATCTGTTAGAGTAATCACTAGTTTGCTTATTAATTAAATCATGTTGATCTAATTAGTTAAGTTATTACTCTTTAGTGCTTAAGCTTTCTCTTAGGTGCATTAATAATTAATTCTTTTATTAATTATAAATGTGCAACCTAGCTTTTACCTTTTAGGGTTTCGTTCACCTTTTTAAG
>MU223839.1:2449327-2508992 GCA_018584345.1 Thuja plicata | reverse complement strand
GGGACTTTGGTGTCTCATCCCTCTCTCATGGGGGGGTTGGTTGTACTTATGGTCTTGAGAGAGTCTCTTGAGCCATTTCTTTTCTGCATTCTTCTATCTCTTTTTGGAGAGGGGTTTTTCCCACTGGTTTTTCTTCTTTGTCTCCGATTTATAGAGATTTTCTTGTATTGGGTACCTGATCAGGCCTTGTTGCCGAGACCCATTTCCTGCTTTCATAGCTGTGCTAGGTTAGCTTACCCCTTACGCTTAGCTTAAGGGGGGGTGTTAGAGTAATCATTAGTTTGCTTATTAATTAAATAATGTTGATTTAATTAGTTAAGTTATTACTCTTTAGTGCTTAAGCTTTCTCTTAGGTGCATTAATAATTAATTCTTTTATTAATTATAAATGTGCAACCTAGCTTTTACCTTTTAGGGTTTCGTTCACCTTTTTAAGGTTGAACTTTGTAATTGTTGTTCATTAATTCAGATTATAATTTCGCTCTCACTTTCTAAGCAACTTCTGAGTTCTTCTTTTTCCTCCTTCTGCTTCTCTCTTGTAATAGGTTATTTGCATGCAGGTATTCTTGGCATTCTGTGGATTTGTATTTCTCAAATCCTACATAATCTAAGACTGGAATAAAAGCCCATCTTGAAGAAGAAAAGTTAGTTTTTGTTCAATCCGCAAGGACCATGAGAGCTAGGAGAAAAAGAAAAGAAAATACAGATACAGTCCCCTGCATTGTAATTGACCTGGAGACAGAAGGAAGTAATTCATAGCCTTGGAAGAAACTTAAGATGGACAAAAGCCTAGTCAGTCCTTCAAAGACCCAATCAGCAAGAGAAGGTCAACAAGACCTATCAGTATTAAACACTCCAACAAATGCTTCTACACCAAAAACCCCAAACTGGCTGGAGTTATCAGTCAACAAGAAGAGGAACATTGTTCCTATCTCGGCTCCTGTTGGAGATTTAGTCAGCAAATATCTTGGTAAAAATCCGCGAGCCAAGAAACCGAAGGTGGAAGAGATGGTTGATGTAGATGCTAAAACATGTCACTGGATGGTGGAAATATTTAAGCCAAATTCTGACAAAGCCAGTGATGAGGTCACAGAGCAGGACTTTCATGTGGAAAAGATAGATTTGGGAATGTCTAATAGGGCCACCGACTTGAAGATTTTGAACTCAGTGAATAAGAAAATGAACCATCGTGTACAAAAGGATGTGGAAGACAAGATGAGATTGAAGCAGACTCTTTGTGAAATGGCCAAATATATTTAACAACTTCATAATCCTATACCTCAACCATTGTCAGTAGTTCCATTCGACCTGGATGTCAAGTCTCCAAAGAATCAAAAATTCCTCGATCAAGTTCACAAAGACAGGTCCATATCAAAGGCCTTCTTCATCTGGATGGATAAGGTAACCAAAGAAATTACCAAATTCTCTCATGATTTTAATAGCTTGATTGAAAAATTTGAGCAGTTATTAAAGGAAGTAGAAGAAGATGTGGAACTGTAGAAAAAGGAAAAAGGGTCAATTGGAGATTGAAGTACATGACATAGAAGATTTTTATACTTATGGTATAAACAAGTTTCTCTCTGAAAAAGTAGTACCGGGGGTTGATGAGAATTCATTGTTTATTGTTAAAGTGAATATGGATTGGGAAGGCGCACTATATGAGAAAGCCATCAAAGAATCTTCTTAGATAATTGAAGCTCAGATCAGTACGAGGGAAATCATGCATGCACATGAACAATTATTGGATTAGAGAATGAGACTATTAGTGAAATGATCAAAATAATTTGCCTGTTACAATCAAAAGGTAGAGAACCTGAAAGATGCTAAAGAAATTGGGATGAAGGATCATTCAATTTTAGCTCACGTGGAGTCAGCAGTGGTCTACGGTTATGAACAAATGAAAATCTTTGAAGACAAGTCCCAGCAAATACAAAATTTCAAGAATATTTGGCAACATAAGTTTGAAGCGGTTGCTAAACCTAATCAAGAACTGAGGAAGAGCTTCTCCGCTACATTTGATGAGTGGAAAGAAGCAAAAGATGTCACCAACACTAATGATGGAGCTGGAATTGGCCTATCGGTCAATTGGTTTTTTGGATAGTTTTTCTATTTTGTTTATTTCTGAAAGTTTTTTCTATCTTTAGGGAAGTTAGTTATTGAAAACTGAAACAACCCTGCGTGGCTATATATGTTATTTTGAATGACCAAGTGAGGGTCAGTTCTCTAAAAAGAAAACTTTGCAATACTACCTCTTTTGTTTAATTTATTTCTATGGTGCTTAATACTATGAATTCTGGATATATGAATATATATTATTAGTTGATTATATAAGAAAATTCTTGTATTTTGATTGATCAGTTGGTCTATTGGAGTGTACAATTTTAATTTTAGTCAGAATTGAATGAGTATGTTACTATAATCTGCAAGTATATCTTAGAATTTAGTCAGTAATATTTTTCAAGATTTGATGTCCTTATGAATCAACCATTCTTTATTTATTTGTTTGGTTAAGATTTGAGTCAGTTGGCTCAGATATCTTAAAATCTATAAAATCTCAAAATAGTTAGCCATTTATCTATGATGAATGTGAATTGAAACCTTTCATACTTTCTAGTCAAAAGTGTATCTTGAAGTAAATTCTTTCTTTATAAAAGGTTATTACAGATTGATGTTTGTATAAGGTAGCTGCTCCTTTAAACCAGAGAGTGTGGTTGTGAGTAACTCACTCAACTGTTAGTGCATTTTTCCTTCTGCATTTGGGTTATAAGAGTCATTTATTTATTATTCTTGAAAAAGGGAAAATCTGTTCACTAACACATTTTTGGCAATTCTACTGGGGACGTTAGTATGTAATTTTTTTCTCTATATGAGATTGAATCATGGTATTTCCTGTTGATGTAATACTTGGTCAAGAAGAAACCCCTCTTGTCCTTCAACTTGACTTACACTTTTTAGATACTCAAGAGGACATTATTGTTGATTTACACGCTCTGTCCTGTAACCTAATAGTAAGTGATCAGCAATACCAACAAGTTTGACTTGTTATAGAGGAAGAAGAAGAGATTGGGGAGTGGATGAGAGGACTTCTCATAGCTCAAGAAGCTGTAGTGGTGGATAGAGTAGCTCAAGGCCCACAAGGACCTTAATCCTAGATTCTCGTCCTTATACCAGATCCCAGAGGAGAGAGGGTATTTTTGATAGATTTTATCAAGAGTTACAGAATTGTCATTTTCCAATCACCTATACTCCTAAGAAGAAAGCAAAGAGAAGACCCTCATCTCCACCTAAAGTTTCCCCTAAAGCATCTTCATATCAC
Source organism: Thuja plicata (assembly GCA_018584345.1). Classification (NCBI taxonomy): domain Eukaryota; kingdom Viridiplantae; phylum Streptophyta; class Pinopsida; order Cupressales; family Cupressaceae; genus Thuja; species Thuja plicata. The sequence continues at coordinate 2,505,677 of MU223839.1, read as the reverse complement.
CTTAATTGGTAGGCCTTAACATTATCTGGAACTCAAGCCCCACCTATTGCAACCATCTTCCCGAAGTCAATCATGGCTCAACCTTGGGGAGTGGCAGTTGGTCCTTTGAATGTAGGAGGAAACCATCCCTTACCAAAAGGGGCTAGAGATGTACTACCTAAACTCTATGGTAATGGAAAAGTTTTTGTGGATGACCATTTGAATGCTTTCAATACTGCTTGTGGAGTTTTAGTTGTTCAACACGAAGATGTGACAATTAGGTTATTTGTGCAAACCCTTGCCGAGTTAGCTGCAGATTGGTTCTACCATTTTCCAAATGGTCACATTACTGATTGGAATTCTATGAAAATAGCCTTCGAATCACATTTCAAATTTGTTGAAGATGAACACTCCCTTTTACTTAAACTATACCAATTAAAAAAGGAGATGCATGAACCCATGAGGGAATTCATGGAAAAATTTAACAAGATCCTCTACCAAATTCCCAATGCCAAAAGAACGAATGGTGAAAACCAAAAGGGTTTCTTTGTCAATGCTATGGCACCATATATAAGTTATCAGTTGAGACAGGATAGAGTTTCTGATTTAGCTACAACTCAGATCCTTGCAGTAGAACTTGCAGATGATCTAATAACAACAGGAAAGTGGAAAAGGGAAGTGAAAACATCAGCTAATCAAGCATCTACTTCTGGTTCTACTAACCCGGTAGTACAAAGATTAGTTAATGATATGATTGCCCTAAAAATACAATTACCAAAATCTACTCCCACCCCATATCAAGATATACCTCGTAGATATCCAAACCAAGGGACAGGAAATTATGGGAAATCATCAAATGTTTTTTTGATTCAACAAAGACTGCAGATTGAGCCTCCTCCTGCAAGAAGTAACATGTGTATTTTTCATTTAACAGATGAGCATGATGGAGACACATGTCCTAAAATGGTGCAGTACAGACAGTTAGAATCTAACAAAGAGACTATTCAAGATATCCCTGCTAATGAAGAAAACTCTAGAGGACCTGGCGATTCCGTAAGTTACTACCTAGAGTATGAGTCTGATTTAGACCGTGGTGGTGATGTTTTAATCACTCTGGAGGAACCTTCTTGTTCAATGCTTACTAGGGGTCAGCAAGGTAGCAAAGTTACCAATCAGTTTTTGCATCCATTTCAAAATTAAAAGGAGAAGGAGCATATGAACCCAAATGACATTTCGAAGGCGGAAGAAAAGGAAGAACCAGAGGTAAAGATTCTAAAAAAAATCAGATCCTGAATCTTCTTTTGATTTTGTTAATTTTTGTAAGTCTTGTAAAATCCAGATTTTGCCTGTTGAATATTTGAATTTAAATCCCAATGAGCTGGATAAATTAAAGGATTTTGTAAGAGGGTCTTCTCCTGAGGTTATAGCTAATTAGACAAATACTGTGTCTACTCAAGGAATTACCGTAAACCTTGAATCAAATCATCCTAAGAATGTTCAACCTATCCTTAACCAAGAATCCTCAGAACCTGCTCAAATTATGGGAAAACCATAACCTTCCTATGTATCTTTGTTCATTCATGGCCCTGTCTTTTGCTTCTGTTTATGTGACAGTCATGCATGCAGGTGGTCTTGGGAAGATTTGCATTTGTCAAGTGAGCGTACCTTCCACGACATTAGCCCATGTTGTGTGTCTGTGACACCGCCCTTTATCCTGTGTTTGTACTTCTGTTGCACTGTTGGTGTTCATGGTTCTTCTTCTGTAGATGTTTCTGGCATTGCATTTCAGTGTTCCTGTCACCTCTCCCAGCTCAGCATTATGGGGGGGGTTCACCTGTTGGTTCTATTGCTTCCTGGTTCGATTGATCAACTCTTCAGACTTTGTCTTCTCTACCTGGTCATGCACTTTAGTGGGGGTTCCAGCAGTTTCTCCTGACAGAGTTTACAGTTCCTTGCTTCGGAGATGCTTCTTTCTCATTCTTGTTCCTTTCTCTGGGACACCTTTTTCCCTAGATTGAAGGATCAGTTTCCTTCATCTAGTTTTCTTTCTTGTCTTGGGTACCTGATCAGGCCTAGTTGCCGGGACCCATCTTTCCTGCTTTCTGCAGTAGTTTAGTTGTTTTGCTTCTCCCTAAGTTACACTTAAGGGGGGGTGTTAGAGTAGCCTTAGTTTAGCTAATAATTAATTTATTTAATTATTAGTCTAGTTACTCTATGCTTAAGTTTCACTTAGGCGCTTTATATTTCTCTAGGGTTTTCACCTTTAGGGTTTCGTGATTCCTTTTATAAGGATTCACCACTTTCATTTCATTAAGCATATTGTAATTCATGATTGTTGATAATATAGAAGCTTTTTCTGTCAACATGGTTTTCCAGTCTCTGGCCTTTTGGCCGCCATAGCTGTTTCTTCTATCTTCTGTCTTTTGCTTTTGTTTATGTGACAGTCATGCATGTAGGTGGTCTTGGGAAGATTTGCATTTGTCAAATCTAACAATCAACAACTGTATCATAGACTCAGGGGCGTCAGACAATATAATGCCCTCTTTTGTAGAAAAATCCCTAGATTTACCCTTGACAAAATTTTTTGGCAAATGCTATTCGATGGATTCTAAACAAGTTCCATTGCTTGGTCAAATCAAAGATTCCTAGGTTTTGTTAGCTTCCTTCCCTAATAAAAGGTTAAAATTGACCATTATGGTTGCTGACATACCTGCTAGCTATGGTATGCTATTAAGTCGAACCTTCTGCCGAGATTTAGGAGGTGAAATCAATTTAGATTGGTCACAAGCAATAATACCTATTGGAAATCAAAAGGTGATCTTACAACCTAAGACCAAATCAAAATATACAATTTTCCCATTTGAAGATCCCAGAGCCCAGATCTTATCTCAAGAGATGGATTTTGCTAACTATGTGATTTTACCTGAAGATGGTGTTACAAAACTAGAATCCCCTAGAAATGAAGGAATTTGGACTCTTGAGTTTGACAGAAGCTGTTCTTCCATGGGTTCTGGTGCAGAGGTGGTTTTGGTAATTCCTTTTGAAGAAAAGTTGTTGTTTGCTTTTAAATTGGAATTTGAAAATACTAATAACACAGCTAAATACGAAGCATTACTGCTCGGTATTCAAGAGGCAAAAAGGAAAGGTATCAGAATTTTGAAAGCTAAGGGAGATGCTAAGTTTATCATGAAGCAAGTGAGGGGGATACATGCAATAAGAAATGAGAGGATGAAGCATTATAGAAATAGAGTTTGGGATGAGATCAAGGGTTTTGAGGCATTTTCAATTGAAGTGGTTCCTAGAGATTTGAATTCAAGAGAAGATGTCCTTGCTGGCTCTGCAGCATCGTTAATCCCTCATCCTAATTTTGACAACAACCATTACACTATATATCTAGTTCACTGACCTAGTGTGCCCGATAATGCTAATTCTTGGCAGGTCTTCAGTGACGATGCTCATGTATTGACATTCTTGCAAGGTATCAAAGAATTCTCTTCAGTATTTTTCAAAGGTTCAGAGTTCAAGTGTCAGGAGTTCTGTGCAGGCAAAGGAATTGATAAAAAAAGGATATTGTGCAATTAAAAGTAAATCATATTCCTAGAGGACTCGTAAGGATAGAGAGTTTGTTTGACCGCAATGATTGTTTTATCAGCCAAACTGGTGGGACCAACAGCAAGCAATCTGGTGACTTTGAGAAAATACATATAGGTGATGATGAAAATCTCAGGTATGTGAATCTAGGTAGGTGTTGTAGTCCTGAAGAGAAAGTAGTGTTCAAAAAGTTAATAAAGGAGTTCAAAGATGTGTTTGCATGGTCGTATGAAGACCTGAAAGATTTCAGAAATGGACAGTTTCAACATCATATACCCCTGAAGTCCGGAGCTAAGCCCTTCAGACAAAAATTGAGAAATTATAACCCCAGGGTAGCGGATGCCATTTTTAGAGAAGTAGATAAGATGCTGAGCACTAGAATAATTTACCCAATTCATCATTCCACTTGGGTAGCGAACATAGTGCCAGTTCGTAAAAAAAATGGAGAAATTCAGATCTATGTAGATTTTAGAAATCTAACCAGGCTAGTTTGAAAGATAATTTCTCTCTTCCCAATATGGATCATATTTTGCAGATGGTTGCGGGCTCTAAGATAATGTCTATGCTGGATGGCTTTTCAGGCTATAATCAAATCAGTGTAGACCCTAGTGACCAGCATAAAATGGCTTTTACCACTCCTTGGGGCACATTCGCATATAATTGAATGCCTTTCGGCTTGATTAATGCAAGTGCCACTTTTCAGTGGGCCATGAACTCCTCTTTCGATCATTTGATGAATAAAATAATTGTGGTGTATCTTGACAATATGACCGTCTTCTCTCATAGAAGAAAGAAGCATTCAAAATATTTAAGGCTCATTCTCCAGGAGTGCAGAGAGCAAGGGATATCACTCAACCCTAAAAAATCTATTTTCTGTGTGATTGAAGGTAGGTTGTTGGGTCATATAGTGTCAAAAGAAGGAATCAAGATTGATCTCGAAAGAGTACGAGAAATCCAATAGATGTGTTTGCCTTCAAACAGGAATGGGATAAGGTCTTTCTTTGGGCAGATTAACTTTTTGAGAAGATTTGTGCCTGAATTCTCAGAAACAATCTGGCCCATGGTAAGCTTGCTGAGTGAAAAACAAAGTTTCAAATGGACTGATGAGGCCAAAAGATCTTTTGATGAATTTAAGAAAGCAATTTCTCAAGCTCCAGTCCTTGCTCATCCAAATTTTTCAAAATGAATTTGTAATACACTGCTACGCTTCAGAGCATACCATGTAAAGCGTCTTGTTGTAAAAAAATGTAGCGTGTGAGGATGTTCCTATTTCCTTTATGAGTGTGCCATTGAAGAAACACGAGTTAAGGTACTCTCCCACAGAAAAGCAAGTTTTTGCAGTAGTTAAAGCTGTTAAACAGTTTCGGTACTACATTCTCATTCTATAGTTTATGTCCCAAATTCGGCTATCAAGAGCATCCTAACTCAGTAGGAGGCGTCTATGAATAATAGAGCAACATGGGTGGAAAAAGGGCAAGAGTTTGATTTGGAAATCAAACCTACCAAATTGGTAGGGGGTCAAGGTCTCTGCAAGCTGATCGCAAAAAATGATGAAGAATCAGGAGAAAGGATCCCCTTAGCTCTGTTCACAGGACTGAAAGATGCATGGTTCTCAAATGTGTCCTTTTATTTGACATATGGAGAATGTCCTGATCATCTCACTGCAAAGGAGCAAAGGAATTTGAAATTAAAAATGACCAAGTATGTTATATTGGATGATGTATCATACAAATGAGGATTAGATGGGATGTTCCTCAGGTGTGTAGATGAGGATCAGCAAAAGAAACTGCTTCAATCCTTTCACAATGAATCTTGTGGCGGACATTTCTCATCCTCAGTAACAACCTTCAAAATACTAAGGAATTGTTACTATTGGCCTGGGATGTTCAAAGATGCTTACAAATGGGTGGCACAATGTGAGAAATGTAAGTTATTTTCTGAAAAGCCCCATTTGGCTGCTTTACCATTAAGACCTGTAGCTATTGAAGAACCTTTCAAGTAGTGTGGCATATATTTTGTAGGGCCTATAAACCCTCCTTCAAGCGTAGGTCACACTCATATTTTGACCACAACAGACTACTTTACAAAATGGGTAGAAGCCATACCCGTGAGAAAGACCAATTCAGAATTAGTTTTTTCCTTCCTAAAAGAGAATATTTTAGTGAGATTTGGAGTTCCAGCGAAGATAGTGGCAGATAACGCACAAAAATTTTCTTCTCATGAAATGCAGTTATTTTGTTATGATAATGGGATTCAGTTGTCACACTCATCCGATTACTTTCCTCAGGGTAATGGTCAAGCCGAATCAACTAACAAGAACTTGATTGCTATAATGAAAAATTTAGTTAACGATAATGCCAAAGATTGGCACAAAAGGTTGCATGAAGCCCTGTGGGATGATCGCACTTCACCCAAGCGAGCCATAGGAATATCACCTTTTGAGCTGGTATATGGCATAGAGGCTCAACTTTCTCTTCCATTGGAACTGGCGGCCGCTAAGTTACAGAAAGTGGTTGAGGACCAACATTTTTTTAGAATACCTTGGAGAAGAGAATCATGTATTTGTGCAAAATTGAAGAAGAATGGGAAAATATTGTAGACCACATTACCATTCACCAAGCTAGGGTGAAGAAAATCTTTGGCAGAAGAGCTCGACCCCAGAAATTCATGATAGGAGATAAAGTTTTGTTGTGGGATAAAAGGCGGGAACCTAAAGGCACACATAGAAAATTTGAATCATTGTGGAAGGGCCCCTTTGAGATAAGCCAAGAGCTAGGTCCTAATTATTTTCAACTGAGGTATGCCAACTGAACAGAAATGCCCTTGTCCTTTAATGGGCAAGATCTCAAGCTTTATGAGTTGTAAATAGCTAGTCTTTTTGTGTACACAAGTTTTGTTGTGCTTTAGGTTAGGGTTTACTTGTTAGTCGGCCTAGTTTTGTGTGGAACCAGAGACTTTTGGAGTTCTTTGTTTCATCCCTCATGGTCCTACCCCCAGTCAGAGCCACTTGTTGTAGGTCAAAAAGCCTTATGATTAAATTTTTTGAAGAAACTTGTATTATGTCAAAGTGTATATTGAATTTTGAATCTTGAACTTAAATGTTCAAGGTTCAAAGTTCAATTTCCCATTTTCCATTTTCCAACCCGTAAGAATCCTTTTGGTCGGCAAAGTTTCATAACCCGCACGCTTGTGTGTCAATGTAATATCAAATCTTGAATCTTGAACTTCACAATTGAATGTTCAAGGTTCACTTTTCCAAAATGCACTTGTCACTTTACATGCTCAACCTGCGTCTTTTCCCGTTTTGGCGTCAGTGTTTTTTGAAATCTTGAACTTTGAACTTCTTCTTTTTGTGTTCATAACTCAATATCTTCCCATGTGCCATGCATTAGTTTGTCTCATCTATAATTTTATCAATACATGACTGAGGCATATGGGATTATGAAATTTGAACTTTGCGCTTCGCACTTCACACTTCAAGGTTCAAAATATGAAATGCAATAATGATCAAATATTTGTGGCACGTGTCGGATCTCACTTTCCTTTACAAGATCATTTTCTGAAAATATGGGAAGTAAATTCCAGCTCAGCGAAATCGAAGAGGAAATAAATGTGATTGGACGAATGAAGGCGGAAATCATTAATTCTCAGCAAGTAATCATGATTACCAAAAAAGGACAACTTAAATGTATGTATTAAATCTTCTTTTATTTCCTTGTATATTTTTACACAACCGTTGGAAGCACATTGAAGGTTTTTCTCTGGAAGCGAAAATACACAATACCGGTGAGTTTAAGGTAATCTTCCTCATTTTCCTTTATGATTTTAAGAATTATACGTTGTAAGAAAGGAAATTCCAGTCTTTTCGTCTCATTTCCTTGAATTCATTTGTTTAAAAGTCACTATGAATAGTCCTAGTGAGTCAGATTCTCAGGCCAGGTTTGTAAAGGAGAACAAGTTTTATCCTATAAGTAGTTGTCTTCCGGAGATGTGAAACACAGTTCTTGTAAATGAAGACATAGCAAAGATTGTTCATAGATTGAAACGTGCAGAGGCATGAACTCTTTCAGCCAAGATTGTAGAAAATAGACTATTGGAGGCTACTGGTTTTCCTGAAGTGACTCTGTGCCCTGAATTGGTAATGGAATGCAGAAACAGGTACGATAGGATTGACAAATGTATTTGTCTTCCTTCTGGAGAAGTGTTGGTGTCTATCAACAGACAGGTAGTCATGGCTTCTCTGGGAATCCCTTATGTAGAAACTTATGTCAACTATGACTTTGAGAAGGCTAAAAAGGAATTTCACCTTAATTTCAAAGGTTATAGCAATAACATAGCCAGAGACAGGTTATTGAAATCTGAGAGGGGGGGTTCTAGGTTACCAAAACCTCTAAAAAAGGATCATTTGATAAGAGAGGTACATGACATTGTGGTCATGTTAAACATATTGAAAGGTAAACCTAATGATATTATGTGGGAAGACTGGATGTATATTTTTTTCCAAACCATTCTAAGTGAAGGAAAATATGTTGACTGGGCTGAGATAGTAGCAGCAAGACTTAATGAAGATTTATCCCAATCTGAAGAGGCATCCAATTTCTATATGTCTTCATATATATTTTATGTTTTAGCCATTAGCAAAAATTGGGAGGGTTTGCCCCATGAATCATGGAGAGATGATATGATGATTTATGAATATCATTCTTATTTGAATATCATCCTGAAGAGGATATGGAATTGATTAAAATCTATGACAACTTCTTTGTTCAATTCCCCACTTTCAGTTACTTGAGGGTAGGAGGTTTCAGTAGTGAACCCATGAAGCTCCCACGTTATTGCTTGGATAAATATATTCTGTTAGAAATATGCAGGAAAATTCTCCAAGTAGGTGTAAAATTCAGACCTAAGAGAGGAGTAGGTTCTTTCTTCCCTATTGATCTAGGGCATTACCATTTCAGATTGACACATGCTATGTCTTCCCTAGATGCAGAACTAAAGGCAATTAATCTTTCTTCTTATCAAAGGCGAAGCTACTTTGATAGCAAGAAATTCATGGCAAATCATTTCAAGGTGGATGCCACTTTTCTACATCAGCCATAATTAGAAGATTTTTGGGCAAACTGTATAGATGAGTTCGAGGTTGTTAAGAGACTACACTCTAGGTACTTTGAGGTCGATTATCACCTTGTGGCTACCTTTTAAGATTAAAGGATCTGGTAGTGATGATGAGGAATATGTGACAAAACTTGGATACATGGAGTAGAATAATGATGTAGTGGCTAGAAAAGTAGAATGGGGAAGAGAAGAAGTGGGGGATTTGAATGCCCTTTCCCAAGAAGTGTTCAAAAGGACAAATAAATGGTTGAAATAAATGAGAAAGAAGAAGAAACAAGAGACTTCTAATTCAGTAACTAGGAAAAGTACAATAATTTCAAAACTCACAACTTCCCCTGCCCTTACTAACTAAACTAAGAAATTACTTACTGCAGGTGAATCTAAAACTGGAATAAAACCCCATCTTGAAGAAGAAAATTTAGTTCCTGTGCAATCCGCAAGGACCATGAGAGCTAGGAGCAAAAGAAAAGAAAAGACAGATACAGTCCCTTGCATTGTAATTGACCTGGAGACATAAGGAAGTAATTCACAACCTTGGAAGAAACTTAAGATGGACAAAAGCCCAATCAGTCCTTCAAAGACCCAATCAATAGGAGAAGGTAAACAAGACTTGCCAGTATTAAACACTCCTACAAATACTTCTACACCAAAAACCCCAAACTGGCTGGAGTTATCAGTCAACAAGAAGAGGAACATTGTTCCTATCTCGGCCCCTGTTGGATATTTAGTCAGCAAATATCTTGGTAAAACTCCATGAGCCAAGAAACTAAAGGTGGAAGAGATGGTTGATGTAGATGCTAAAATAGGTCACTGGATGGTGGAAATATTTAGGCCAAATTCTGACAAAGCCAGTGATGAGGTCACAGAGAAGGACTTTCATGTGGAAAAGATAGATTTGGGAATGTCTACCAGGGCCACCGACTTGAATATTTTGAACTCAGCGAATAAGAAAATCAACCATCATGTACAAAAGGATGTGGAAGAAAAGATGAGATTGAAGCAGGCTCTTTGTGAAATGGCCAAATATATTCAACAACTTCATAATCCTGTACCTCAACCATTGTCGGTAGTTCCATTCGACCTGGATGTCAAGTCTCCAGAGAACCAAAAATTCCTTGATCAAGTTCACAAAGACAGGTCCATATCAAATGCCTTCTTCATCTGGATGGATAAGGTAACCAAAGAAATTACCAAATTCTCTCATGATTTTAATAGCTTGATGGAAAAATCTGAGCAGTTATTAAAGGAAGTAGAAGAAGATGTGGAACTGTGGAAAAAGGAAAAGGGTCAATTGGAGATTGAAGTACACAACATGGAAGATGTTTATACTTATGGTATAAACAAGTTTCAATACCAAGGGTTGATGAGAATTCATTGTTTATTGTTAAAATGAATATGGAATGGGAAGGCGCACTATATGAGAAAGCCATCGAAGAATCTTCTTAGATAGTTGAAGCTTGGATCAGTACAAGGGAAATCATGCATGCAAAGGAAAAATTATTGGATTAGAGAATGAGAATAGTAGTGAAATGATCAAAATACTTACCTGTTACAATCAAAAGGTAGAGAACCTAAAAGCTACTAAATAAATTGGGATGAAGGATCATTCAATTTTAGCTCATGTGGACTAGGTATTGGTGTACGGTTATGAAAAAATGAAAATATTTGAAGACAAGTCCCAACAAATACATAATTTCAAGAATATTTGGTAGTAGAGGTTTGAAGCGGTTGCTAAACCTAATCAAGAACTAAGGAAGAGCTTCTCCGCTGCATTTAAGGAGTGGAAAGCAGCAAAAGATGCCACCAACACTAATGATGGAGCTGGAATTGGCCTATCGGTCAATTAGTTTTCTGGATAGTTTTTCTATTTTGTTTATTTCCAAAAGTTTTTTCTATCTTTAGGGCAGTTAGTTATTGAAAACTGAAATAGCCCTGTGTGGCTATATATGTTATTTTGAATGACCAAGTGAGGGTCGGTTCTCTAAAAGAAAACTTTGCAATACTATTTGTTTTGTTTAAGTTATTTCTGTGGTGGTTAATACTGTGAATTCTGGATATATGAATATATATTATCAGTTGATTATATAAGCAGATCCTGGTATTTTCATTGATCAGTTGGTCTATTGGAGTGTATGATTTTAATTCCAGTCTGAATTGAATGAGTATGTTACTATAATCTGCAAGTATATCTTAGAATTTAGTCAGTAATCTTTTTCAAGATTTGATGTCCTTATGAATCGGCCATTCTTTATTTATTTGTCTGGTTAAGATTTGAGTCAGTTGGCTCAGAAATATTAAAATCTCTAAAATCTCAAAATAGTTAGCCATTTATCTATGATAAATGTGAATTTAAGCCTTTCATACTTTCTGGTCAAAAGTGTATCTTGAAGTAAATTCTTTCTTAATAAAAGGTTATTACAGATTGATCTTTGTATAAGGTAGCTGCTCCTTTAACTCACTCAACTGTTAGTGCATTTTTCCTTCTGCATTTGGGTTATAAGAGTCATTTATTTATTATTCTTCAAAAAGGGAAAATATGTTCACTAACAATGAAATTGGATTTATTTCTATAAACGATGATGTACTTATACATGAGGAAAAAGCCTTAGTATCTCGTGTTGAAAAGATATCTGAAAGGGTTATAGATAGTGGTTGTTCACATCATATGACTGGAGACAAAAAAAAATTTGTGAGTATGAAAAGATATGATGGTGGTTTTGTTAGATTTGGTGACAATACTTCTAAGCTTATCATTGGAGTTGGATCTATTTCTCTGGATGGAAAAACAAATACTGACAATGTATTACTTATTGATGGACTTAAGAATAATCTATTGAGTGTTGGATAGTTAGTGGACAGAGGTTATCAATTGAAATTCATTGATGGGAAATGCTCTATCAGAAGTAAATCAGGAGATTTGATCCCATCTAGTACCAAATCTAGAGGTAATGTATTTGAATTGAATACATCTGAAGCTTCTTGTTTTATTGCAAAGGTTGATGACATGTGGCTGTGGCATAGAAGATTTTGTCATGTTAACTTTGATAACATTGTGAAGGCAAGTATGAATAATGTTGTAAGAGATCTACCTAAGATTGTAAAGCCATGTAACACCATGTGTAGAGAGTGTGTTATGGGGAAGCAGACCAGAAGCAGTTTTAAAAGAAAATCTTATTCAGCAAAAGGGAAGTTGGATCTGATGCATACAAATATGTGTGATCCTATAAGAACAAGATCATATTATGGTGAAAGGTACTTTATAACTTTTTTTGATGACTTTTCTAGAATGATGTGGGTTACATATTTGAGAGAGAGATCGAAAGTATTTGACAAATTCAAGTTATTTAAAGCAAAATTTGAGAATGAATCTAGTTTGAAGATAAAATGTTTGAGATCAGACAGAGGTGGAGAGTTTACATCAAACTTATTTAATACCTACCGTGAAGAACATGGAATATACAAACAGACATCAGCTCCTAGAACTCCACAACAGAATGGGATAGCAGAGTGAAAATAAAAACTATATTAGATGCTACAAGGACTATTTTTCTTGAAGGAAATGTGTCACATGTTCATTAGAGAGAAGCAGTTGGAATGGCTATGTACACCTTGAACATAATTCATATAAGAGAAGGTACAAGTAAGACTCCTTATGAATTATGGTTTGATCATACACCTACTGTAAAATATTTCAGAATATTTGGAAGTAAATGTTATATCAAAAGAGATGATGAGATAGGGAATTTTGATGCTAGAAGTGATGAAGGAATTTTTCTTGGTTATTCTACTAAGAGTAAAGCATATAAATGTTTCAATCTGAGATTGAGGAAGTTGATTGAAAGCGCCAATGTGAGGATAGATGAAAAGTTTAAGATTCAGGAAAGAATGTATGACTGTGATAAGATTATAGAGATGAAAGAGGTCACTCCTGAACCTTAAGAACCTTTGATGAATGAAAATGAAAATGAAGATGAAGTGACTAAAGTTACTGAGACTCCAAAGACTCCGAGGTATGTTAAGAAGAACCATCCTGAAGATCAAATTATTGGTGATGCAAATAAAGGTATGATGACTAGATCTAGAGTTAGAGATGAAATTTGTTTGATTTCTCAAGTTGAGTCGAAGACTACTGATGAAGCATGTAGAGATGAATCTTGCACTAAAGCTATGGAAGAAGAACTTGAATAGATAAAGAAAAACAATACTTGGGAATTGGTTCCAAGACCTAAGAACAAAAATGTGATAGGAACGAAATGGGTTTTCAGAAATGAGATGGATGAGGAAGGAACAGTGGTAAGAAAAAAGGCTATATTGGTGTGTAAAGGCTACTCACAACAAGAAGGCATATACTATGAAGAAACATTTTCTCTTGTAGCTAGGTTGGAAGCTGTGAGATTATTTCTTGCTTATGTTGCACATAAATACTTTTAAAGTATATCAGATGGATGTGAAATCAACATTCTTGAATGGTGATTCAGAAGAAGAAGTTTACATTGAGAAACCTGATGGTTTTCCTTTGACAGAGGATGGAGACATGGTTTGTAAGCTAAAGAAAGCACTATATGGACTGAAACAAGCACCTAGAGCATGGTATGCAAGACTAGAAAAGTATCTACTTCGTCTTGGTTTCAAAAAAGTTAATGAAGACAATAATTTATATTTAAGAACTGATGAAGATGGAATCTTAATCATAGAATTTTTTGTTGATGATATCATTTTTGGAGGCAATGATAAGATGAGTAAGAAGTTCTCTAAAGAAATGGAAAATAAATTTGAGATGTCAATGATTGGTGAAATGAAATTTTTTCTTGGTTTGCAAATTAATCAGAGTAAGAATGGTATTTTTATATCTTAGACCAAGGATCTTAAGGAAATGTTGAAGAAGTTTGGAATGGAAGATTGTAAACCTATTGGAATACCTATGGTGACTGGACATAAACTGACTAGTAATAATGAGACTCAAAGTGTAGTTTAGACAAAGTATAGATCTATAATTGGTGGTCTACAATATCTAACTCACACTAGACCAGATATTACCAATGCAATTGGTATTGTGGAAAGGTATCAAGTAGATCACAAAGAGACACCTGTTGGTGCTATGAAAACAATTTTCAGATATTTAAAATGAACAACAGAATATGGATTATGGTATGAAAAATTAGATGAATTTATTTTACTGGATTATACTGATGTTGATTGGGCAGGTAATGTGGATGAAAAAAAGAGTACTAGTGGTGGTTTATTTTTCCTTGGGAAAATGTTGGTTTCTTGGTTGAGAAAGAAGCAGAACTGTATTTCTCAATCTACTGTTGAATCAGAGTATGTTGTTGCGGTAATAAATTTCACACAAGTTGTTTGGATGAGACAAATGTTGAAGGACATTGGAATAATTTTTGAAGAACCAGTGGTTATCCATTGTGATAACACCAGCACAATGAATATGTTGAAGAATCCTATAATTCATTCAAAGACTAAACATATTTCTATTAAGTATCATTTCTTGAGGGATAAGGTAGCAGAGAAAGAAATAAAACTGGAATATATTAGCACATAGGAATAGATAGCAGATATATTTACAAAGCCTTTTCCAAAATATGCTTTTGAGTATCTCAGAACCATGCTTGGGGTCAGAGCCCCTCCTTGTGATAATTAATTGATGTAGAGATGCATCAGTCCAGTTGCTTTCAGAGCTATATCATTTTCTTGGACTTGAAGTATGGATCTACTCCTCACGGGGAGTAATCGAAGGAACATAAGAGCACATTTGGGTGATCTTGCACCTCGATGTTGGACATGAGTATTTGAAAAATCTACATAATATTATGGATGAGTTATGGACCCTTTTTCCATTGCTGCCAAAGGGGGAAGGAATCTATGTGAAAATCCCTACTGTTTTGGGGAGATTTGTGTTGAGGATATTGAGAAGATTGTATTGAGAGGAGAAAGTATTTTTGAGTTGATTTTGGGTTGATGGATTTTCCCATATGTTTCCATCAATTCCAAAGGGGGATATTGTTGGATGATATTAGATTTTGATACTATTCATGTTGTTGATATTCATGTTTTGTCACTGATGTCAACATATGTTTCTGTGAAGAAGACAGACTGGTTACTTGACTGGCAGAAGTGTATAGACACTGTATGGAATTTTCAGAACGATCGAAGTTGGTTATATGAAGAAGGATTCTTTTTGAACTTATTCCTAAGGTTGCTTGGGTTTATGCTACATACTGAGGATGTTACAGTTGATTTAGTGAAGATTGGTTTCTCGACTGTAACTGTGATGCTTGACAAAGAAGGTCTCTGTGTTTTGGGTATATCTTACTGGCGAAGATATTTTAGATGAAGCAAGCTTACTGAAGGACATAAGAAATATTTTCAAATATTTTGTTGTGTTTGATTTCCGTGAGCATTCTGGTGATGTCATCTATGAAGTGTATTATGAAGGAGACCTATTTGGTGGTCGACTTCAAACATGTAGCGTGTAATATGAATTATGAGCGTGGATTACGGATCTGGGAGTATAAATGATGGATTGTATTTGATGTTTACTTGTTATAGGTACCGTGTGTATCTTAGCAATGGGTTAAATAATTATTTGTATATTGGGAAAGCCTAATTGGATGACCTAATTAATTATTTGTGTATTAGGAAAGCTTAACTCGCCAACCTAATGAATTATTGTAATAGGGTATATATGAGTGATATTTTATTTTGGAAAGATGTGGTAGTGGAAGAGATTGAAAAGGTAGAGAATTAAAAAATTTGAGGCTTGTTTGGCTGCTGGATGTAGAGTAGAGTTTGTGACAAGAATACTTCATTGGAACTGACCAAGCAAAGACAGTTGTTATCAGACAGTTCACTGGATTGTATATTTTCTATATACACTTGTTTGGATTGTGAATCCTTGAGGGTGGATTTAACCTTCTTTGGGAAGTGTACCTGGGAAGTGAGCCTACTAATTTTCTTGAATCCTAACAAGGTTTGTCTCCTAACAGGGACTGTGTATTGTAATATTGTAATAAGCTCCTAACAGGGCTAAATATTTTAACACAGATACTATACTCTCAATACATTATTTGTGGGTGCTAATTCCCACCGGGGTTTTACCTTTAACAGGGTTTACTTGACAAAAAGTATTGTGTTATTGTGTTGGCATTTACTATGTTATCATTTGCATTGCAGTTTTAGTTTATAAAGTTTAAAGTTTAATAATCTATATCACAATTGATTCACCCCCCCCCCTCTCAGTTGTCTTGTGGATTGTTATTCCTAACAAATACAACCTATCAATCACAACTTACACATTTATTGAAACATTAATTAAGATTACCATATCCAAACAAATGTCGTCCCTAATCCTCCATCACAAGAAGAAAAATTAGCTCTCAAAAATTTAGAAATTTTGGAACAAAAATTGAAAGACATTGAAAAGAGTAGAGCCAAGACTTCCACATTACTTCAAAACTTTCGATGTTGAAATCCATACCTCCAAAATATTGATACTATCATCTCACAAATACAAATGACAAACCAATCTCAAACAACAAACACAAACTCCAACCAAGTCCCCAAATCAAACTCCATTCAATCAAATCCTAGATCAAAACTTGTTCAACCGAAACCAAAACCTCAACAACAAAACAACCTTTCCATAAAACATACAACTCAAATTCCCAAGCCACACATCAAAATTACATCTTGAAAAATATTATTTCTTCCAACCAACTCTCCATATCACCTTCTAGTTCTCAGATTTAAGATGGTAAGGATGAGATCTCCTTAAAAAATGTTCCTAGATACATCATTAATACAATTGAGAAACAACTTAAGTGAAGATATCCTGAAGGGGCACTACAAATATATTAAAGAAAAAAATGCATGAAGTTTTGAACAACAACCCATGATTAGTGAACCTGAACAACAATTCAGTCTTACAAAATAGAAAATCTCACCAAGAATTTTTGTTGCACAAAAGTTGACTATAAGCATGTATTTGGGGGAAAGAGGGCATAGTGTCACAATTCTATAAATTCCCTCATCAACGACGCATAAAGAGCATCTTGATGGTTCATTGAATAAGAAAGAAAATATTTCCAAGCATAATGAAAAACATATATCTATGTCTCGCGATGGCTCACTCCAAAACAATTACACCAATAAAACACCTGCCTCCTATGAAGAAATTGTTCCTCATATAGCCTCCATCCCTCCCACCAATCCTTCATCCCCAGAGGTTTCACAAGAGAAATCATTACCATATCTATAAAATGATACATTTCATGATAAAACCTCCCAAGGGCTATTTAAAATAGAAATCCAAGTTAAGCCATTTCATGGTACAAATCCCTTCCATGCTTCAAAATCTCTAGAAAAATGTGACCAATGCAATCATATGCTCCATTCCCAATCAAAACCGATTCAAAAATTCCCATGCAAAATCTATCTCCCTCATGCCAAAATATTGAACCCTTCCTAGAATCCCTCACACATATTCAAAATCGTACCCCATGTCAAGAGGATGATCTAAATCAAGAATAAATCAATCATGAAACAAATCAAGATCAAGATAACAAGAATGACTAGTCCCATCCAAATTTTGATGAAGACCTCATCTCCCTAGATGGTCCCACAATCCCATTTCATCATATCCAAGATGATCCCCTTCCATATCAAGAGAAAAGTTTCCTTCCAAAATGTATCAGCATCACTTCCTAAGCAAGATCATAACATCCTTTCCATTCTTCCTAATGATTCCGTTCAAAGAGAAGAGAAAAACACCCTTAAATGGAATCTAGTGATCCCCTTCCATGTCAAAATCAAAATATCACTTCATCTTCATATCTACCACAAGATCCCTACATCCTTCATCTCCATGTCCACCACAAGATTCCATCTCCCTAAATGACCTTGGAATTCCTCCTATTCCACCTCAAGATCTTATTATTCCACATAATCTGCCTTAAGATCCCACCATATATGTGCAAGCTATTCATGAACCCCTTACAAATCAAATGGGTTACACCACTTTCATTTAGTCATCTCTACTTCATGATCCTATCATATCTTCTATACCATATCCACCTCAAAATGGATTTGCGCCTTGTTTCCAATGTAACAAGTGCCTCACTAGTAAAAAGCTCTATCAAAGCATGCATTATCAAGGAAAAGGCTTAGATCACCATGGACATGACATATTAGAACCCCTCCATATCAAAGGAAATCCTGATGGTTATTTCCTTGGCTATATATCTTAATCTAAAGACATTGATATCCCTGCTAAATCTAAATCCAAACATATGCCTTCCCCTTCACTCCTTTCATCTATCTTAGGTTGTTATTTTCTTGCATTCACTAGCTCATAATCCTCTTATCCTTTCCTAAATCAAGATCAACAAAGGAACACATCTTTGAGAGCCTTCAACATGTAAAAACCAAGAAAAATATGACTTTAAAAGGAAAAGAAGTATCCAAAAGGCCACAAAGGCCCATTAGGAAAAAAGGAAATTCAAAATCCATATGGATTTCTAAGTCACCTTTAGAAGAAAAACGTTCCAAGGAACCAACAAAAGAAAGAAAAATGAAAAACAATGTGGATTCCCAAGTAGATCGTAGAGGCACAACATCCTAAAGAAAAATCAAAGTTGGCATCCAAATTTCTATTCCTCCATCTAAATGTCTCCCATTTTTCAAATCCACTTTGGGTCCTTATCCCAAAATCTACATCCATTCCTCAAAATTTGAATCCCAATTTTCCTCTATAACTCCACCACCCCTCAAGGTGTGCGCCAATGTGACTCTTTCTCACATTCTCATCCACTCAAAAATAAGTATTATTATACTCCATCCATTATCTAACACCCATTGTCTATCCTTTCATCCATCCTATCTAATCATTTGTATAGATTCTTACCTCATTTTAGGGTAAAAGTATGAATCTGTATCACACTTTAGGCTAAGAGAAACAAGAAAATATGACCGAAAATGTTTAGGCCAAAAGGGTTTTGACTGAACCCATGTGGTGTCCTCGTGGAAGGGGGTTTTTAGCTGAAATGATTCTGTCTGAAATTGTTCCGATTGAAACCCCAAGAGTATATATAAGCCAATATGTTAGATTAAAAAATAATTGGTAAGTATTTACTCATGGGGTTTTGTCTGAAACCAATCCGGCCGAAATGTCCTAGATGGCATCTTAAGTGGTAGTCACATCACCAAATTTCTCAGAACATCAGAACTTCTAACTTTTGCAACAAATTTCTCTCCTTAAAATTTACTTTATTCAAAAAACTAAAAATTCCCTTTTGTAGAGCTCGAAGTCAAGAATTTTTTCATATAATTTTTATAATGGTTAAATTAGATTAATATATTTTAATTAAAAATAATGCAAGTAGGTATTCTAATATTTGATAAGATGTTGATTTGGAAAAAGAAAAAAAAAACTTTGAATCATATTTAAAAAATTATAAATATATATAGATCACTAGAGGGGAAAATCTTCTTCACAAATGTTTTTTTTTATTAAGACACATTTTATGGAGAAAATATGGTGGGAGATGAAAAATGTCAAATTTGGATATTTTGGACTTTGAAATGATATAATGAAGAAAATATACATCGAAAATTATTTTTTGTTTTTTCATTCACTAGATATATATTTCATCTATTTGGAATGTTGAAATCTACAAACAATAAGTTCATTTACATTCGATTTTTTGGTGGGAACTAGACTCCCTAATTTTCCACATTTTTTAGCAATATAAAAGTTGGCTTTAGAAATTAATAAACATATCAATTATTGGTAAATTTATTTTAAACAATAATAGGCATATAAACTTCATCAATTTTTACATATTTCATCAGTTTACATCATCTTCAAATTCAAAATAGAAATGTCACTTTTATGTCGTCGAAATTGAATAGTTTTGGTTGTGTTAATCTTTTCCTTTATAAAAGTGTGACATAGGTTTGTAGTTTTACCCTCCACCCAACTATCCATTTCATATCTCATCCATCACCTTACCAATGTTTTTGAACATACCTTTAATATCCATGGTCCATCGTAGCACAAATTTCAAGGGTACCATCCAAAGAACAAGACACTTGTGTCCTTCCTCCATTTCCTATCATGCATCCATTATTTTTCAAAAAAATCAAAATAATTTTATAAAATTTAAAAAAGTCAAAAAAAAAAAAAAAGAGTACAGATAAATAATTTTTCCACTAGTTAAGATTTAGTAAGCAGGTTCCTTGGGAAAGTACCATGATGAAAAGCTTGCAGAAAAATATCATGTATAATCTATCATCTTCTTTCATTCTACACTTGGGTTTAGGTTTCAACTATGTAATCCTATCATATCTTGTCCATCACATCCTCCATTATCTTTCATCCCTCGTATTCATTACCTTATCTACATCCATATTTCCTTTTTCCATCTTTGATCTTGACAAGGCTAAGGATCTTCATAAGCAACATGCATCTTATTTGCTTCATGTTATCCACACCCCATTAGTCCATATCACTTACCTTATCATACTCTTCATTTCATGTCCCTTATCTTATCCATTTCCAATCTTTCTTACCCTATCTATATCCTATATCCATCCTATCCAAATTTATCCCTTGGTCTTGATTATAACTAAGTCCATTAAATGGAAAACATATTCTCAAAAACCTCTTGACATGTCCATCCCTATGGACCACATGTGGTGTAAGGGCGCCATGTTAGCCATTTGGTGTAGGTGAAGTCTCATGTTAAGTTTTGGTGTTTTGATTTTACATGTGATGTAATAAGGTCCTAATTAACCATTTTTAATGTGTTGGAGTCATTACTTTGGTCTCAATTAGGTTTTGTGGTCAAATGTTAAATATTGTCATATTTTGCAAAGTTGTCAAAAAAGTTGGCAATGTGCTCCCAATGATTTTTAATCGTGTATCAATGTCTATTTGAACTCTTAGCACCTATTTGTACTATTTTGGAGTCATAGGAAGTCCTTTTTAGGGTCCTTAGCAAGTTTTGAAAAAACTTGTCATTGCTGACAAAAAATATCAATGCAACTTTGTCAAAATTGACATCTTGGGGGTGATGAGTTTAAAAGGTGGTTATATCCTTTGGAAAGGATAAATAAGTTATAAATTCATTTTTTCCATCGACCAGAGGATATATTGTAAGTTGTAAGTTTGATTTGAGGTAATAAAACGGGATTTTACTCTTGCATTTACAAAAAATCACTGTTGCAGAAGTTTGTACAGTTATGTACGGACAGGTGGGGTATTGAAACCTATTGGGATTAATGGATGATTTAAACATCTCTCTATTTTTATTTTTATTTTATTTCATTATATTTTGAGTAAGATATAGGACCATTTTATTGATCAACATTTAGAAAACCTACGTTCAAGGGTTTTGAGGAGAAAATCATGATTTTCCAGCCATTCCACCATTAGAAAATTATTCCAATCGATGGAATGGTATTTTTTGTGTACTTTAAGAATATGCAAGTCACATGAGGAGATCTTGTGTTTGGAGTAAATGTCATGATGCCCTAGCCCAATATCCACCATGTATTGGGTCTAATTGGATGATTTACATGAGGATTTTGTAAAGAGTGAAGGAATGATCATTCCTGATTAATTTTTTTTGTGGATTCATACTATTTGAAATATATTCTAACCATTGGAGTGCAAATTAGGAGTTTGGAAGCAAGTTTTCAATAAGTTGCTTTGGAAAAGAGGGCTAATTGGGCCTAGGCGAACCTATTACCAGTTAATGTTAGGGTCAAGTGTTCCAAAAAAATCATAGGATAAAATTGGATTTGCTTAATACCTTCCAAAAAGGTATCTAAAAATATATTTTTCTTGTGGAGATATGTCCTAGATTAGGAGTTATGACCAAAAATATCAGTTTGCAGGGCTACTAGAGTCTAGGGCTAATTGTGTGGACACTGTAGGAGCTGGGATAACCAAAAGTTTAGGAATATGTTTTTAGTCAATTCATGCTACATTTAATTGGTATGAGATGTTTCCAAGGTCTGTTTAAACATTGTGAAGCCCTAAACCAAAGTTGGTGTTTGTAACCCTATTGAAGCATAGTGTCAATTGTGACAAGAAACTTGTATTTGTTCAAGTTGAATATGGGGTTTGGAAATAACTTAAATTGATATGAATCCACATGTTTCCACTGTTCTGATGATTCAGTGATTCAACCTTTCAAAGTTACCTGACATAGTGTAATTGTCTTGGGGTTTGAGGAAGTAGGTTTCCCTTGAGTTGTGAAATATGGTATTAGTTGTCCTTTAGCCACCTTACGTCTGTGTCAACATGCCATTTTAATGCATCATGTCATTACCTTATATTTCCATGTCTAATCACTTAGCATAAAAAAAACATGTTATCCTATTACTGACATTCCTTGGTGTTGAACACTTGTCGATGCTGAGAGGGGGGGAGGGGGTGAATCAACATGCACTCAAAACCTTAACAATTATAAATTGAAATTTCATTTAACTTGTGTGTGAAGTAAATAACTAAAAAAAAAAGAGAACAACTTGTAACACTAGTATTTTTACGTGGAAAATCCAAGATGGAAAAAACCACGGTGAGAAATTCACTCACTATATGATAAACATGTTAGAGTAATAAGTTAATTCACTTATTAATTAAATTTTTCTGATTTAATTATTAAAGTCACTTATTATCTCTAGTTCACTTAAGCTAAACTTTAGGCATATAATAATTAATTAATTATTTATTATTATCATGCAACCTAGGTTTCTCCCCTTTTTAGGGCTTTGATCACCTTTTATAAGGTTTGATCTCTTTGTATTTGTTAAAGTAATTCTAATTGATCTTGAATAATCTTGTATTTTGTATTCTATTTTTGAATCAATTGAGGATGTTTCCTCTTCCACATATCTGTTGTTTCTAGCCTCCATAGCTTTTGCTTCTCTCTTTCTATGAAAGATGTTTGCATGAAGGTGATTCTTGAGAGGTATAGGGTTGATAGTTTTTCATCAACTCCAATATGGTATCAAAGCTCCAGATCTTCATGCCAATGTTCTCTTCATGAGATATTTGGCCTTGTTCTTCAGATCTGTGTTTTTCAAGAGGTTTTTTGCTTCAAATTTTGTGGATTTGGGGGGAGTTGTTTTTTCAAAGCACTTTGGGCACAAACCGGTCTCACAGTTGCGTCCAAAAGGCCCAAAAACCTTGATTTTCATATAAGGATCGTACAATTTGGACACAGTCAAAATTTGGGCCCTTTTTTGCATGCACAACCTTGGCACACTTTTTAAGGAAAAAACATGTTGGTTTTCATGTTGCCTCAATTTCCATTCCACATCAAAATTCACGCCACCGAAATGGCAGGGAAAAAAAATTTAATTCTTTTTAAAAAATTTTTTTTTGGTAAATCCACCATATTTGACCAAAAATTTAGCAGTTTTACCAGATTTGGAAGCATCGCCAGATTTAGTGGAGCTCCGCCAGATTTAGCTGAGGTTTCTTGGAGTTCTTATTTTGGAGCCCTCTTCAGTTTTTTGCTTGTATCGGTGTTTTTGGCCAAATGAGATATCATCAGAAAGCTATTTCTGAGCACAATCTGATTTTCCAGGTTTGGTTTTCTGATTTTTCCATCTTCCAGGGTTTTCTGCCAGTCAAAGTCAGGGTTCCTTTTTGCACTTCGGTCGCCATATCTTGCTCCTTTGGACTCTATTTTTTTAACTTCCACATGTCATTGGAAAGCTAGTTTTATTCTCCTTCTTCTTGTATGGGCCTCATCACCAGAATCTGCTCCAGGTACATTTTATTCAGGTTTTTTTCTATTTTTTAATCCGATGGATATCTTGGATGTTTCGAGTCCTGGGATAATTTTCCTTGCATGGGATGAATCCTTTTTAGCTTTTACATATGTTCTTACATCTTTATGTCATTCCTGAGCATTGTAGACATCTTTTGTAGCATTTTTTTTTTGCAAACGTACTGGGATAAAGTGCCATCTGATGCATGCTTGGGATCTTGAACATTTTTGTGCCTATTTGTACTTGCACTACATTATAAATTTCCATGGGGGGTTTGATGTTTGCTTTGTTTTCCATTTGAATTTGTCAAGTAAGTGTTCCTTCCATGACATTAGCTTCATTATGTGTGTCAAGAGAGTGTTTCTTCCACGACACCATCCTTTATATGTGCTTGTACTTTTTATGTTCCCGGTTCTTCATCATGCATTTATTCTTGGCAGTCTGGTTCAGTGTACCTGTCATGCCTCTCCCTGCTCAGCATTATGGGGTATCTCTTGTTAGTTATAATGCTTCATTGGTTCAATGGAGTGATCTATGTATTAAGTATTTGTTCCTACGTACTAAGCGGATATAGTGGTTGGGTACCTATGCATTTCAGTGAGATGGATCATCTATCATATGGACACTCTTTCATTCCTATTTTGGATGCATCCTTCCATCTTCGATTGATCATCTCTTTAGTATTTGTTTACAATCTTCTCTACTTGATCATGTTCTATTATAGTGGAGGTTACAATAGTTATTCTTTGACAGTGTTTGCAGCTTCATGCTTCAGTGATGTTCTTCATGTTCTTCCTTTGTTCCTATCTTGTGGGACATTCTCTATTTGGAGGCTTCTTTAGTCCTTCACTAATCTTCATCTCTTTTTGGAGAGGAGTTTAGGGATAACTTTAAGAAACCCCCTCCAAAAAAAGATATAAAATCTTGGCGAATCTTTCATTTTCTTGAAAAAATAAATTAGTTTCTATTGGCAAATCTCTGAATTTTTTTAAAAACAAATTCTTATTGGCGATTATTTTTTAATCACAATTTTTTTTTTGTAGAAAATATTGGCGAATCTCAAACAATAGCAAGAAATTCATTAATCACCATAGAAAATACTTTCATTTAAAAAAAATCAAAATCTTATAGAAAATTATTGGGCTACGTGTGAAAATCTTTGATGGGTTTAAGAGATAGACTCTATAATATTTAGTTGCTACCATTTATTAAAATGTAGTCTAATAACCATCATTATATTGTGTGAGATAAATGTACTGATATTTTTTAATTCTAATGGGACCCTAAATTTCTTCAAGACCATTGATTTCTATTAAGATCAACAATCCAAAAGAAATTTCAGCCCCTATAAGCATTACAAATCAAATAGTAACACTTTTACCTCATAAATATAATGAGGATCACTAGATTATTTTTTAGATCAATAATGGCAACTAAATATTAGTGATACAACCCTATATAACTAATAATTATGATATATTATTGGCAAATTAATATAGATTTATAATATAACTTATAAAATTTGGGTGAATCGAATATATTCGAATCATGTATCGAATATTGTAGTGAATCTTTGAGTTCCAGTTTTTAATAAAAATTATTTGGCGATTTAAATATTTCTAAAATAAAATTGTGCAAAAATGTGGTGATTTAGATTGCCTTAAATATTGAATTATTAGCCAAATTTGGACTCTCAAATTTTAAAAATTAGCCAATTAGCGAATATTAGCCACTAAAACAAATCACTGGACGAGTTTTTCCCATTGGGTTTTCTCCTTTTCTCCTCTTTACAGAGATTTTTTGTACTTGGGTACCTGATCAGGCCATGTTGTCGGGACCCATTTCCTGATTTCAGTAGTTGTTTCAAGGTTTTTAGCTTCTCCCTAAGTTTATCTTAAGAGGGGTGTTAGAGGAATAAGTTAAGTCACTTATTAATTAAATCATTCTGATTTAATTATTAAAGTCACTTATTATCTCTAGTTCACTTAAGCTAAACTTTAGGCATATAATAATTATTTATTTATTAATTATTATCATGCAACCTAGGTTTCTCCCCTTTTTAGGGTTTTGATCACCTTTTATATAGGTTTGATCTCTTTGTATTTGTTAAATTAATTCTGATTGAGAGTCATCTTGTATTTTGTATTCTATTATTGAATTAATTGAGAATGTTTCATCTTCCACAGATTTGTTGTTTCTGGCCTTCATAGCTTTTGCTTCTCTCTTTCTGTGACAGGTGTTTGCATGCAAGTGATTCTTGGGAGTTGTAGGGTTGATAATTTTTCATCAACTCCAATAAAACAATATTATAATAATTGTTTTGGGCATACAACCAAGGAAGTCCACTACTCTCCGAACACTAAAAGATACTTTCTTTAAGTCTGGATGGAAAATTATTACAAAGTTGAAGATTATACTATCTTTATTGCAAAATATATTAGAGTTGACAATAAAGAACAAAAGAAATTGAACTAATTAGAAGTGCATTCTCCAAAATGTTGATTATAATTCTATTTTGCAACTACTTTCATCTTTGTCAGACTATCCACATTATGTAATATCTCTTGTGATACTATATACACCTTATTTGCACATGTTTTTTTTTAAAATCTTTTCTTATCTGCAAAGGAAAATGCCAACATATATCCATTGCAATACAAAATTATTCATTAAGTCAACCAAATAAGATGTAGCATGTTAACCGCATATTATTGGCCCAAAAACTCAATCTCCAATGCATGTGGAGTGAAGATGAAACATATGAAGCATTATATCAAAAAAATTCCCTCCATAAGATTTCAAATCTTTTTTATATATACCGTACACCATCACAAGGACCAAAAATACTTTGCATCGCTTTAAAAAGGATGAACATGATAATTAAATCAATCATATTGTAATGCAAACATCCAAAATGATTGCAAATACAAAACATATCATCACCTAATCATTAAACACACACATCATCAAATCAAAACAACAAAAAATCTTGGAAGAAAGGAATGTAGATAATTCATATGTACTATTACTCTTGTTTTCCTAATAGATCAATTTTCAAAGCAATACAACTTTAATTATAGGGCAACCTGGATGATAGAAACTGATATGTATCATCTTATATTGTGTTTCTATAATATCCTTCAATGGCAATCCAAAATAAGTTGATCTCCGAGTATGTAAAGAAAAAAAGATAGAACACGATCTGTTAGACCGTTCTCCGAAGTAGTCATACTTAGCAATTTATGAGTAAACAATACCACCTCCCAAACTCCATAAATCACCTATAAGCCTCAAAAATGACACTCACAAGTTTTTCCGAAAGTCTCCGCAAGATAATGATATCATATATGTACATGCTTGATATTATACTGCTTTAGAATACTTGGAGAGCATTCCTCCTAGACAATGTATCTATCTTCCAGAGATTAATCGTAACAAGTTTTATATCAATGACAACAAAAATATATGTATCTATAACACTTAGAAACCAAATCAGCTCTAATGACATATTAAACTCCTACAATACTTCATCTATGCATTTTTATCCCACCAATCCATTCGTCCATGCATAATGTATATGTCTTGCTAGACATTGGGGGCAAATAAGTACATATTTCTTGAAAAATATTTAAAAAACAAATAAAGTTCTGAAAAAAAATCCAAAATATTATATGAGTCCTTAAAAAATTCATAAAAATTAGAAAACGTCGTTAAAAATTTCCAAAAACATTACAAAATGTTTGAAAACTTAGCAAAACCATCATAAAACATCTTGAAGAAATCTACAAACATTGAAAACCTCAACAATAACCAAAACATTAAATAAACCCAAAACCTTAAAATTAGAAAATAATCAAAACCCAAAAACAATCATCATTCCACAATAAATTGTCCCTTGTAAACACAAACATATGAGAAGACATAAATAGAAAACATGTAAAACATCATCCTTCACAAATCACACAATAATAGATAAATTATCAACCTAGTCAGCAATCAAACCGACCAAATTGTCCTACCACACAACATTATCAATCTTTATCAATGCTCATTTGTCCTATATAGGGTGTAGTATGCTCAAAACTAGACGAGTATGTCTTAAACGGGGTACTTCATTCCTGAAACCAGACATCATGATCATCATAACAACAAAGTTGGTATTTGTTTTGATAAAGTTCTAAGAATCCTAGAAAAGCTGACAAAGGTAAGGAAAAGGTAGAGATGAATCCATAAAGACTAATAAAGATTAAAAAATGTTTCACCGCCAAGGACTTGCTACATAAAATAAGACATTCTCCATATTTTAATGGTAATTTTTTTTCATGCAACAAGTTTTGACATAGAGATAGTGAATGTAGAAGTTAGATTAGATCTCAACCATTTAATGGCCTATGTTACGCTTGCAATAAGTTTGGACATAAAGAAAATGAATGTAGAAGTAGGATGATGAGAAATGAATTCATGAATGTAAACATTGGTAGGAATGTTCAATATTCAAATGGTTATTGTTATGCATGCAACAAATTTGGGTAGAAGGGTTTTGAGTGGATCTAATGTCAAAAGGAATGGAAGTGGTCTACAACATGGTCCTACATCTTATAATTGCAAAAAAATGAGACACGTTGCTTTAAGTTCTACATAGGAAAGAATGAGAAGAACTTTTTTTTTATGAAGAATATTGATGCAAATGAGCAAAAAGAGAAGATGCAAAACAAATGGGTGAAGAAATATAATGAGAATTAAGGAAAGAAAGAATGTGATTTTTTACCCCATGGTGGTGCATATGTTTCCTCTAGAAACTAAATAAAAATAATTTTCTAAGGGGGAGATTTGATTGAAGACTTTATGAACCCCATTATGGTTCGTATGTTGGATAGGTTTTAGCATGGCAGATGTTTTGAAGGATGTTCTAGAGCATTCCAAGTCTTTGTGGACACTTACATAGATATTTGCAATCTATGTGGGATCAAATACATTCATGATGAAACATTTAAATTTAGATTTTGCATTCATTTTGATCACTTATGATTGTATGAATTCAAGAGTTGTATCGTGTAAAAGGAGACATGTTGAGTTGTGAAGACTACAAACCCTAGTGATAGTATTTGTGGAGGTATTTATTTTTTGTGTTATATATTTTGAAGTTTCTGAGATCAAAATGGATACCCTAATTATTATCAACCCTTTAATGAAGCCACCAAATGATTTTAATCCATACCCATTTGTGGCTATGGAGAAAGATAAGAACAACATATTTTCAAAGGTGTCAATTGATGCACTTTATATCGAGAATATTAGGGTTTACATCTATGTGCTACTGAACTAAGTCATCTGAAGTTCAATGATTTATGGAAGAAATTGATGTAATATGATTTTGTTAGACATATTGAGATGTTGTTGGCATTGTTGTCATTGATGTCTAAACCTCAATATCAGTTACTTGGTGACATCGGTTGGTTGTTGGCAGTATTTGTTGGATGTCTTTGATTGTCAGTCAGACATCAAGGTTTCATGGAATAGATTTTGTATGCACAATTTTTTATGTATGGTGTCTGGTGTGCTTGTTCCTATTATTGAAATTCATGTCTTTGGTATATCGATATGTTTTAGTGGTTGCAATTTCTGTTGGTACCCGTTGAATGTTGTGCTTATAGAGTTCTTCCAGGTGTTCCTGCTACCTTGACATTCTTGCAGTTCATCTAAATTTTTTGGCATAGTGTTCATATGTTGTTCTGGACAGGTTTCATGTAGTTTCATCTATCAATTCAGAAGTTTTGTTGATCAAGACATGGTCATATTTGTGGTGTTCTATCGGTTCTAGAATTTACCTATCTTTGATAATTGTGTTATGTAACGTGTATATCTTAAGGGTGACCTATCTTTAGGAATTGTGGTAACACGGTATGAATATTTATTATGTATGACCTAAATTTATGTTTACTGGTAGCGTGTTAAATATAATTGTAATATATTTTGCATTGAAGCCAACATGTTTTGTGGCTTGGCCAAAAAATGTAATTATCTTATCAAATGTATATATAAGTTGAGAAATCATTTTGTAGCTGTAGTATGAGAGAATGATAGTATGATTAAGAGAGAATGAGAGTATGAGAGTATGCAAGTGAAAGAGATAGAGTATATGTATGTGTGAAACAAATATTTCAAGGTGATATAGTGTGAGCCTATTTCGGTGTATATCTATGATAGCGGTATGTAAGAAGAAGAAAGTGGAGAGAAGTGTTCTATGATATCAAAGAAGATTATACATATTGGGTTGTAGAGATTTGGTATATGATGGAAGAAGATATGTACTGGATCTGTTTCTCATGGTAACTACTGTGTTATTTTATGCATAGGCAAATGCAAAACTATCAGTTCACATTTTGTCAATAAATCATTTTGTATTGTCAGTGAGCCTACTTGTGTTGGCAGCTAGCCTTTCTTATTTATAGGTAGTTAGCCCAACTTGTAGTGATCCAAACAGTAGTGAGAAAAAAGGAAGTGAGCCCTTGTAAAAATCACCTTAACCAGTGTCACCTTAACAGGTGTTCATTTCATGAGAATTAGTTTCTATTTGTTTTTCCCAGTTTAGGCGTCCGTGTAAATTTTTGTGTTCATTGTGTTGATGGTTTTGTGCTTCCATGTTTTTATAATTTTTTGATTGGTTTAAGTATTTACTAGTTCAGTAAAAGTTAAAGAAGTCATTTTTGAATATCTGATTCACCCCCCTCTCAGTTATTTGTCCTGTTCAAAAAATTTGACAACATTCAAGATGTAGTATAAGACTAGTCAGAGATGGGCTTGAACATTTGGAAGGATTTTTTTGACTTTAGCTACAAGCATGACTGGATATAAATCATTCCAATTTGGATCTATGGATATGTGAGGTATTTAGACCAACTACACAATATAACAGGAAATTACATTAGGGCTTTAACGGGGTTGTGTTCCTCCAGCGCGATTCTAATTTTGAAATTAGTAAAGAAAGACATGGTTACCTAGCTAACTGATGCACAATCATATGAGAGAACTATGTTTGTTGAGGACATCATCAATCTAGGTGTATTCTATTTCAAAAAAGGGCTTGCATATAAAATATACTATTAGAGCCATGAGGGTTCTGCTATCGCAACCACACTTTACACTGCACATCAAATGGTGGTTGAAGGAAAAATGTTTGATATGTGTGAGCTCTTGAGGCAACAGTTGTTGGAAATATGGAGAAAACAAAGAAAAAAAAATACCCTTTCAAGTTTGGATCTCTGATTATATGTCTAACCTTTATGTTTTTGAATGAGCCTCTAGGTGTTAGGTGTAAGGTTTTGAACAAGTTCTCCCTAGTTTCAATTCAAATTTAACAAAATAATATAATTTTTTTAAGGAAGATAGAGAAGCATACAATACCCTATACCAAGGTTGGTTTAAGAATTTTCAAGATAAGTTGTAGGAAAGGGAAACACTCCCTAATGAATTAGTCTAGAAGTACAAGGATGAGATCACCTTCTTGGTGAAACATTTTTCATCTAGTTCTTACCTACCTCAAGTGGATTGTTGTTGGATCAAGTGACTATTTTCCCTATTGAAATGTTTGATAATATTGGGTTTGATCTCTAGTTTGCATGATTAGACTAGCAACAACATTTCCCATTCATTTCAAGTACAATGATAGCAATAATGTAGAACCCCTTAAAAACCATTATTAAAGATGGATTAGCATGGTACAACAGTTGAAAATGTGATATTTAATGACTAACCATCCTTGCAAAAAATAAAATTTGATGCCCCTTTAAAATCAACAAATTTATGTCTTTCACACAATAGTGATCAATCTTTTCACACTACATGTCTCCAATCAAACAAATTTAGGAAATAGATAGTTTTCTAACTATATGCAATCTGAAATAATAAAGAAATAACAAACGTAGATGAAAAAACCTATTGAAATTAATGGTAGTCAACACTATAATTATTTTAGGAAACCCTCATATATCAAGATATTTAATGTTATGAGCATTGTAAAACCTCACATGACAATTACAATCAATTAGGACAACAAATCACTAGCTAATATTATTATGATGCTCTAATCTAAGTTATGATGGCTAAAAATTAAAAGATTCATAATATTTATACCCTGTATTTTTCGTTAATACAACACAGAGTTATATGATCAAACTAGTATTTTATAATAGCTATACCTCCATCAATGATAACAAACATTAGAATAACCAAACTTGTCACAAAAAATCCAATATAATAGCAATTACATTAGACTCCCAAAAACTTCAAAATATTAAATAGCAACTAGTATGATTTTACCTTGTAGTTGTACAAAATAAATTTTTAGGTATATGACACTAACAACACCTTTTTTATGGAAACATGTCAGCATTCATAGATGCCAAAATCTTTGCCTTCATATAGCAGATTACAACCATGTGAATAAGAGTGCATTTAAACTACAAGCCTCATTTGGCTAAGAAACCACGTGCAGGGATATATAGTCTATCAAATTCACCCAGGGATTGAACTTTCCTGAACACGACTTCGAGGGTTTTAATCTTGGTGGATGACTTGTTGTTATTAAGGAACACTGAGAAGGGGGTGAATCAATGTTATGTAAATTTTAACCTTATTAAACTGATTTCTTAACCATAGAGCACATGCAATAAAGAGTAATGAACTGAGATAAAGAATAACCATCCACAACATCATAACACCGTGATTTTTATCGTGGAAACCCTCTTAGGGGAAAAACCATGATGGGGATGAAACCCAAAAGATATACTTTATAGAAATATATTACCATGTTAAAGGTTTAAGTACAAAGAGGGTAATGCACATGCATTCATGCTTACAACCTAGAGCTTAATGCTCAATTAGAGTAAGAGCTACAACCCTAGAAAGGATCACTGCCTTACAAAAGTATGGACAATAATCTACAAGAAGATTAAACTAGATCACAACATCTACAAATGCTAAAACAGTTCCAATTAAGTGCAGTAAATTGAATTCACACACTTCATGCTATAAATTTGGTCTGACATATCCATCACATACATAATGTTCTCATCACACCTAAAACAATTAAGCACATTGATCTTATATACCGATACTCAAAATTGAGACCATCACTTGGTCGGCCTCAAGAACATATAATGTAGTGTGTGATGAGTCAGCCAAATCCAAATGAAAATTATAACACAAACCTCGAACAATCACATATAACCATTCTCCCATGTTGGCTCTATGTCCTCGAACTCATAAACTAACCATCCAATTGATCTATTAAGATCACATATGGATCTATTGTATCTTATCACTGTTCTTTACTAATAACCAATTTCCTGGTATACAAAATCCCATAACTCGATCATATAAAATATTTAGGTGCTTCGAAGCTGGAATAAGATAGAATATGAATTTTTCAAGATCCTCCTAAGGTCACACCACAAAACTCAAAATTGGGTGTCCATACTAAACGATTTCCTAAAAATTGTACATTGTCCAGTCTCTTCCATATTTAGCCAATTTTGTCTTCAATCCTTCATTATGAACAATATATGATAAGTGAACATGTGGAGAACAGATAGTTTCCATCAATGATAACATATAAATCCTCAATATAAGTGTCTCTTGCCAACAATATCCCCCTTTGGCATTGATGACAACATTTAGTGAAAATGAATAAGTCTCAAAAAATGTCAAACACTCTAACAACTCCAAAAATCAAAATCTCTCATACTCCCCTTTGGTCTCCCTGAGATGAATATATTTTTTCACTCCTTATCTCTCCTCCTTTGACATCAATGGAAAAGGTAGAAGAGTCAACAACCAAAATTTCTACCCAAAATCTTATATATATAACATATATGTACAAGTTTATTGTTTATGATTACAAAATATTGAAGGCATCTGAAAATGTATTCCTTAGAGAACCAAAATCATTATCCCAACTCTTCTTCAGGCTATCAATAATTTGGACTTGTCCACAAATTGCATAGGCAAGATTTTCAGCACAAAGAAGATCATGTGCATCAGGAATATTAAAAGTCACCTCAGCCTCTTTTAAACGACTGAACAAAATGTTCTTCTTTGAATTCATCAAACTTCCAAGCTCACCGATCCTACCAATCACCATTTCCTTCTCTTTAATTAGGATTTTGATTTTATCTATCAAAGAAACTAACTAAATTTCATGATTGGAAATTGAATTTGTCAAGGGATCAAATGATGTTGACAAATTAGACACCTTCTTCTCACTTTCCTTTATTATCTTCTCCAAGTCATCAACACATCTAGGATAGGCAATGCATGCCTAACAAATATTTCCTCCTTTAGTTAAAGTATCTTTAACCGTTTTCATACCAGCTCCTAGAGATGTCCTATCTTTTTCATTTAAAGCACATAATTCATTGACTCTCTTCTCCTCAAACTCATTCCTTACTTTGATCATAGCATATTTTTCTAACAAAACAAAGTGAGTACTTAATGCAGTGATTAGGCCCTCAAGTTGACCATATGGTGTATCATTCTGATCCTTCACATAATTAGGCATGATCTTACCTAACACATCAGATGCAAGAGCTATCAATTCACTATCCTTCACATGTATTTTCAATATTTGCTTCCTTATCATGTGTATTGAGCCACCAATGCAAGTCTCATCATCTAAACTAGATTGAGTGTATCCAATCTAATTGGACCTTGAATGATCTCCATATCATCCATGTCAGTACTATCTTCCTCTAAGAATTATTTCACTACCTCAACAGTGTCTCTTGCCTCTATTTTTTCTTTAGTCACCCTCTCATCCACTCTCTCTGATTCAATTTCCATTTGATCTGCCTAATCTGCAACTGTATCTTTCTCACCTTCACCCTTATCTTCTTCACCTTTCTAATCTCCATCATTCTTTGCTTCATTATCCTTTTCTCCCTCAACATCTCTTTTCTCTTTCTGATCATCTCTTTGAACATCATCCGCCACATTAACAGTAACATCCTTATCATTTTCAGCATCATCAACTGATAAACTAATTGGAATACGAGAAATTTAAACATCAAGAACATCTGCAACATGAAAATTGATATCCAAAGGTTCACTGTCATGAACAATGATATCATGAGTATATATTTCATCATCCTTCAGAACCACTTTATAACAATTTTTCAAATATATTTTTGTTATAACTTTCTCTGTATCTTTTATGACCTCACCAGTTTTACCAATCGTAAGCTTATTTAGTCTTGTTTTGCACCTAAATTATTTATTTTCTTCTTCAAGTATGTTATTCGTTTATTTTTTGGCTATCATAGGACAAAGATTGATCAAATATTTTTCTCTAATCCTTTTGTCTTCAACTTGTGCATTAGCTCTTTTCATCTCCAATATGTCAAACAATTTGTCTAGAATGTCTCCCTTAATCTCAACAAGTTCCCTATTATACTTGTTAAAATATTTAATTGTTGCTTCTTCAAGTCTTCTCTTTTCATTTTCATCAAACTTATTATAATATCTCTTTATTTGTACCAAAATACCATAAACTATTAAATTCTTTACAACTTCATCAACTGTCATATGAGGCTTACCGGTTACAATTGTCATAGGAGGTTTACCAGTATCAACCTTTGTTTTCTTGCTTGCGGGCTCTTCATCAGATGGTTTATTTTTTGTTACCTTAGCTACTTTAGCTCCTTCATATCTCAACTCTTTGACTGCATCATTTGAATTAGCCTCATCCTCATCATTAACGCCTTGATACTTTCTTGAACTTTTTGTCTTGACTCTCTTGCTGGATGGTTTAGGGTGAGTTTTCTTCTTTGGGCTCACTAACTTTGATGTAGAAGACACCTTAGGAGTTTTAATCTTTTGTGTAGCAGCGGGATCTACAGGTGGACTAACCAAAGATGAATGCGATATCCTTGTTTGTCTTGTCTTAGATGAGGATGTTGCAGGAGTAGTGCTTGGTGTAGTTGCATCAACATCAATTGGTTCTATTGTTGCCTTCTTCTTCTCCTCTTATTCCCTTATTTTCCTTTCTTCTCTCAACTTCTGAACATGGATGCCAAAGTCTTCTACCAAGTGCTCAACTTGTTTGCTGATTTTTCTTTCTCTAGTTGGTCTATTAACCTCCAAGTGCACCTTAAGACTCTTTTCCTTGTAATTATTGAACCTTTCTTCATTTGGATCAATAGGATTCTTCAGTATATCCTCAACAAAGGCTTCAATAATATGAGCATCAACTTCATATCTCATCATCATAGCCCATGAAGTTCTAGGATCCACTGTCTCCATCAAACAGTCATTAATATCTACCACAAAACATATGGAATCCTCATATTTGTCAACAATGTCCTTCAGAATCTTGTACCTCAAGTGTATTTGTTCTTGAAAACTCTTGAAATAACCCCATATAGTACTTCTCCTTGTCTTGCTATCAAGCATATACTATAAATCTCTAATCTGAATTGTCACTGGCAATTAGTGTTTCATTGAATGTCTCCAACACTAGGGAAATAATTCATGAAGTAAAAGAAAAGAAATACCACCAAAGAACCATATTTGAAATTTTGTTTTTTTCCTTTATTTTTGCAATGTTTTCCAATAGTTGAACTCTCAAGGTCTCACAGATGTCATAATCATCATTCTCCTTAACCAATTTGTATGTTGTGTATATGATAGTGCTTGAAATTGAATTCTCTATACTTGAATGATAAAATTTGTAACCCAAAACCATAGAAGTGTACCTAAAATTTGGTTGTAAGATATCATTCATATTCATAGCTCTCTAATCCCATTGTGAACCATTAAGTTCAGTGACCAAATCCTTCTTAATAGACTTAAGTGCGGGTACTCCTCCAGAAGCATTAAAACCGATCACAATCTCAAGTACTTCCTTAGTAATCTTATGAGTTCTATTTTACCATATGAATTGATCATGAATCATACTCAAGACATACCTAATCCAATCTTTCTCATTAAATGTAGGGAAATTCATAATTTGAGAAAAAATATTTTCCTCCAAAACCCTATACTCATCTTTCGACTTAGAATTCACAGACAAAACCTTATACAACTGAAAAATTGAATGATCCCCTAGTTCTTCCATATTACAATGTATGTATGCCCTAATATCTTCTACGTGGACTATGCCTTAAGGAACACAAGAAAATTTTCCATTTGGATCATCCTCTAGTGAATTATATGTATGTTTCTTTAACTTTGGCCTAGGACGTTCAGTGATATCAACAACATGTATCATATCCATGATTTTAAACTCAAAATATCAAACTGTGCGATGAAAAATAGCTCTATGTCAAAACAAGGGTTATTTTATGAAATCTCTGCAAAGTCACCTTAGATCTCTTCCAAATCACCTTCAATCACTCTGCAATCGCTTCCACTGAGTCGCAAGGTGAATAATGATGTGTGATAATCCCTTTTTGAACCTTCGCATGTCTTAAAGTGAAGTGTATTAAATGCTTCGTACCCTAGTTGTTAAATTGCCTTCAAACTGTTATTCACATAATCTTTTGCGAACCCTCAAAACCTGTTCAAATTCCATTGAAGATATCTCAATCATGATCTACACATCTTGATATACCATAATGTAATGTTTGTATACATATATTAAATCTATTCAAGGGTCTTTAATATTTTTTCTTAAAATTAGAACTCCCCTTAGGTCTACGACCTAATTCAATTTCCTGAAGAAATTTACACACCAGGTGTAGGTGTGGATCCTCCATTAGCATAAAAATTACTTTTTGGTACCCATATCTTTCTCATATGCTTTTTAACTTCTTCAACATCGACCTTCTATTTACCCTTATCATTATTTTGTAATTTATTTTTCACCAAACCTCCTCTGTTCATGTTCACATTTCCAAGTTTGCAAAATTTTGTAATATAACCAATACTGTTGCATTTGTAACAGGTCACATTGGATTGACCATTCTTATAGTTCATATGATTTCCTCTTGATCTGCAATTCTTAGAAATATGTCCAAAATAGTTGCATGTAAAGCATCTAACATCTACTTTGTTACGAGTATTGTTCATCTTGCATTCACTTGATTTATGACCATAATTATTGTATTTATAGAATTGACCCAAAAAAGATGTAGCATACACTTAGTTTCTGCATTGTGCAACCCTATGACCAAATTTATTGTATATAAATAATCTACCATTGAAATTTTGAGAATTGAGTTTTCTTACCAAGGACTTCTTAGGATTTCCATTTTGATTTCCTGGTAAGAGATTATTTTGACTAGATCTGAAACTCTCTTCTTTCTCAAAACCAAGACCATGTGTATCTCCTTTCATTTTCTGACTTCCAAGTTGTGCATCAAGCTTCGCTGAGCTAGCCTTGAATTTTTCCTTGAACTCATTTACAATAGCTAGTTCACTTCTGAGAATGTCATTTACCCTTTCAAGTTCTTTCTCATTATGTCTGGATTCATCTAGATCAAGTTGTAGCTACCCACCTTCACAATTCATTCTATGACATTCATCAGATTTTTCCTTCAAAGATTGTTCAAGATGTTCTTCATTCTTCTTCCTTGTCTCATTCTCCTTGGTCGTCTTCATCAACGTAGCTTCCATCTCATGCTTTAGATTTTATTTTCCTTTTGTAATCTTCTCATATTCATTTGTCTTTTCCTTCAGGGCTTGAGATTCTTCCATATTTCCTTTATGCTTCAGTTGTTCGAAATGATCTTTTCTCTTATCCATAGGTTTGTTCAATTGTCCTTTCAAAGTCTGAATGAAATTTTCAACTTACTTAAGTCTCCTCTCCAATTCCATGTTCTGAGCATTAGATTGATCAAGATCTTCAAGTGCAACCAAGAGTTGCTTTTGAACACTACTTGAACCCATTGAATCACCCATCAGGATCTTACTCAAGCTGCTAGACTTCCTCTGAGGCACAAGGATCATATACCAATTGTTGGTTTTAAGGAACATTGAGAGGGGGGGTGAATCAGTGTTCATCAATATTTAACTTTATTAAACTAATTTCTTAACGACAGAGCACATGCAATAAAGAGTAATGAACTGAGACAAAGAACAAGAATCCACAACATCATAACACCATGATTTTTATCATGGAAACCCTGTTATGGGAAAAACCACGCAGGGGATGGAACCCACAAGATGTACTCTACAAAAATATGTTACCATGTTGAAGGTTTAAGTACAAAAAGGTGAATGCACATGCATTCAGGCTTATAGCCTAGAGCTCATTGCTCAATTATGGTAAGGGCTACAACCCTGGAAAGGCTCGTTGCCTTACAAAAGTATGGACAACAATCCATAAGAAGACTGAATTGGATTACATCGTCTACAAATGCCAAAACAGTTCCATTTAAATGTAGTAAACTAAATTCACGCACTTCATACTATAACTATACTCTTCTCTGTACTGAACCTATGTTCACATATCCTTCACATACATAATATTCGCATCACATCCAAACAACTAAACACGTCGATCTTATATACCGATACTTAAAATTAAGATCATCATGGGGTCGGCCTCAAGAACATATCATAACATGAACCTTGAACAATCACATATAACCATTCTTTCATGTCAGCTCTATGTCCCCAAACTCATAAATTGGTCGTACAGTCGATCTGTTAGGATCGCATATCGATCTATTGTATCTTATCATTGTTCTTTGTTGATAACGAGTTTCCTAGTATACAGAATCCCATAACTCGATCATATAAAATATTTAAGTGTTGTGAAGCTGGAATAAGATAGAATATGCCTCTATCAAGCTCCTCCTAGGATCGCACCACAAAACTCAAAACTAGGTGTCAAGTTTGTCTTCAATCCTTTGGTATGACCAAGATATGATAAGAAAACATGTGGAGCACAGATAGTTTCCATCAATGAAAACATATAAATCCTCAAGAGCAGTTTCTCTTGCCAACATAGCTTCTATATCACATACCATCATCCTAATCAATTGCGCTAACCCAAATTTTGAACTAAAACCCTTTGTCTTAAGAACACTTTTTATATATTGCATAGACCAAATAATAATATTTAAGTAATCCTTTTGAAAATAAACTTATTGAACCTACTTTTGAAACATTCTAAATTCAACCTACTTATATAATTAATTAAATTAATATAAATTTGTCATCAGTATTCATTATCTTATGCATTCTTGTATTTTACTAAATCATTCATCATTTAATTTGTTATGGTTTTTCTTCTAAAAATAAATTTATTTAACCTTATCCCTACTCCTAATTTATTCTAATATCTTAATCTTAATTCATATTTTCTTCATTTTAAAATTTTACCAAATGCCTAAACTTGTAGTTACGTGACATATATATCCCAAGCCCTCCTCAATTTTTGTATGCATTCTCTTCTCCATGTGACTATCCAACACTTTCCTTTTTCTTCATTTGTCACTCTTCTAGGCCTACTCCCTCTTACATCTATCACTTACGTCTCCACTTGTCCAATCCTTGTTCTTGCCAATTTGTTAGCATGTCTAGCCATCTTCCTCGTGATAAGTGTCTTTCCCAAGCCTCCCCTTAAGAAACTTGTCACAAGGCTAAGACTTCGTCCTTACTAATATGATCCCTTTGTTCCACAATTCATGTCCCTCTATTTTAACCACGGGGTCTTCACTGAAGGGGAAATACACTATCATGTACGTTCATTGGGGGATTTTAAATGGGAAAAAAATGGGCAACATATTACCTAAATATGGGCTAGGGGGTTTTTTTGGAGCGGGGGTGAAGGCTTATATAGTAAAATAGGTGTGGGGGGTATTGGACGGGTGACAAAAAGAGAGTTTGGGGCAATATTTTTTGAAAATAGGGGGATTATTTAGTATGCCACGAATGCACGTGCTATGATTCAAGTTTACTAAGTGAAGCCCCCGTGATTTTAACCATCCAACATCTATAAATATGAGCTTTTCCCT
The DNA here is from genome assembly GCA_018584345.1 of Thuja plicata. NCBI lineage: Eukaryota > Viridiplantae > Streptophyta > Pinopsida > Cupressales > Cupressaceae > Thuja > Thuja plicata. The sequence continues at coordinate 2,465,238 of MU223839.1, read as the reverse complement.
TCCATCTCCATAAATATTATTTATGTTAAACTTATGCTATTGAAATCCTCTGAATAATATCATCTTGCTAAAATTGTGTTGTTAAAAAACCTATTCACATTGCAACACAAAAAAGAAAATCAAGTTAATAGGGGTGCATCTACTTTAGCTCAATCTTAAGGTGAGAAAAAGGTTTAAAAAAATAAGGTAATTTTTATAAGTTTATATTAATTGCATTTCTCTTATATTTTGTCTTTCACATTTTTCGCCATCTTCACACTTTAAATATTATTATTTTTCTTATTTTATCTCTTAGCCTAAAAGAATAAAAAAATGCACTACAAGTCTTCAAATAATTCCTTTAATTCTTAAAAAAGTGTGAAATTTTGAACACATTCTAATTTTATAAAAACATACTTCCAAACTAGATACAAATTCACTTTACATATAATCATTTGCACTTTCACACAACAAGTAGGGAATTCACTCCTCATTTCGAATTCTAATTTTTAAATTCTAGAATGTCTAGCCATTCTTCCATGGCCATTCATTCCTCGCACTTACTCATCTATTCCCAAAATATCTCATCTCACTCTTTGGCATGACATCTTAACAATTTCTCAACTCCAATTTCCCCTTTTTATATATTATAAACAACAAATCATAAACTTATCATTTTTAAGGTTTAAATTATATTAAAAAAATCTCATTGAACCAATAATTGTTGTTAAATAATCCCAAAACATCTCATCTCACTCTTTTGCATCTCATCTTTGTTGAATTGGATTTGACATTTTTGTCATTGATGAAAAAACTTGTGGTCTAGAATATTGTGCTCTAGATGGTGAACAGTGTGATATGGTGACTTTCTTATGAGGTATGTGGAGTCGTTCCTCGCTCCGGTTTTGGGAGTATTTTTTGGTTGACGTCAGTTGAAGAAAGTTAGTACATAATTATAAAAATCAAACTTTTATTGGTTGTTAGTTTCCAAAGCTTTCTCCGGGTATCCCCACTATTTGGACATTCATGTAGCATGTTACAAAATTATTGATATGTTATGCATGTTCTTGTAGTTGGTTGTAAAAATTGATAATAACCAGACATGGTCCTATTTGCGGTGTTCCCATCGGTATGAGAATATATCTTATTCAATATCTTTCGGTAATTTATTTTTGTAACGTGTTTATCCTATGTATGACCTATCAAAGGGTTGCGTGGTAATATGGAGAGAAGATCTTATGTGCGACCTATCTTTTGGGTCTAATGATAACGTATCGTGCTTTAATAAATGTTTCAATTTTGTTATTCATGCTGACATGTTTTGGCTGGCCGACTCATTATAGAATTATATCATTTCTACAGGTGTATATATATAGAGCATCATTTTGGTTTCATATGGTGATGGATAGATAGGAAGCGATGTGGATTACAAAATTATGCAAAAGTGATAGTCACTGAAAAAAGATATAATACAGAGTTTGGGCGAAGAGGTAGAAAATGGTTTTTGCAGTTGATTCTCATTTGGATCTGTTGCAAACAATTACCGTGCTATTAATCGAAATTAAATCCATGCATGTGCAGATGCAATTCCCTCAGTTCAAGTTCTAATTGTAAGATTATTTTTGTATTAAGTTATGATAGTTGGTTTATGTATTTAGGGTAGTTAGCTCGACTGGCAGTGAGCTTATCGGTCGTGAGCCTACTTGTAGTGAGCACTTTGGTAGTGAGCCTCCATTATTTTAAAAAAATCACCTTAACCAGTGTCACCTTAATCGGTGTTTATATACATGAGAATTAGCTTCTCAATGGTTTTTCCCATCTTGGGTTTTCTACGTAAATCGGATGTTCATTGTGTATATTATTTCTTATATGCTTTCATGATTATTTTTGTTTCGTTCATCTGATTGGATTTACATTGCTACCAGATCAATTAAGTTTTAAAAATATCTTGGGATAATTGATTCACCTCTCCCCCCCTCAGTTATCCAAGACTATTCAACAATTGGTATCAAAGATTGGTCCCTTGTAGATAAAGCTTTACTACTTGAGGGAGATCTTGGCAAGTTGAATAGATAGCTTGACAATACTATCTTGATGAAGAAATAAAGACAATGCTAGATAATATAGAATGCACAAAATCTTAGGCGAATGTTTGTATCTTTAAGCTAAGGGTGCAAATCTGAAAAATTTAAAGCAAGACACAAAGAGGTAAGTCGGGAGCTAAAGGAATCAAAAGAGAATGTGGAAATTTGAAACTACAATTGGATGATTGTAAAAATACTGAATAATTTCTCAAGGAAAACATCAAGCAGAAAATGGAAGAATGGAAGAAGAATGAAGGAAGTCTTAAAGATATTATCAAGCAGAAGATTGATGAAAATGAGAAGTTGGATCGAGAATTAAGGAAGCTGAGATCTGAAGCAAAATTTTGTGAGATTGGCACTATTTTGGACCAACTTTTGTCTCTGCAAAAAAGTCACAATGATAAGGAAGGACTAGGTTTCACAGGTGAATGTTCAGGTCATAAGGCCAAAGGTAAAGACAATGAAGTTGAAGCTGAAGCAAAGTATGAGGTAACGAGAAAGGTCCAAAATTTTGGAAAACCTACAAAAAGACCTTTGGTTAGACAACCAAATGATCAAAGTTACTAATCATTTAATGGTTTATATTTTCAATACAAAAGGTTTGGACATAAGGTTGTAGTCTAAAGAAGCAAGATGTAACAAAATATTCAATGCTTTAAGTGTCACAAATTTGGTCATAAGGCAATTCATTGCAGAAGCCAGTTATATAATCCGAATGGAATGAATAATCTTGTTCATGGTCATTGTTATTTATGGCATGGGTATGGCCATAAAGCTAATCTGTGCAGATCTAGAGTTCAGTCATCTAACTTGGGACAAAGGAATATTAAATGTTTCAAATGCAATAAGATCGGACACTATGGTAGCACATGCAGATTTATAGCCACTTCGGTAAGGTATGGAAGTGAGAAGAATATTGTTGAGTCAGAAGGATCTAAGAAGAAGACAGTAATGGCGTGGAGAAAGAAAGAAACAGTTGAAGGAAGTCCGTCTGTGGCACCGGATGCCAGTACTATCTCTTTCGGTAACTAAGCCAACTACCTTGACTTAGGAGGAGTATCAAAAAGCATAATTTGTCGGTTCCCCCTCTCCGAAATAAGGTATGATATCTTTTCAGAATAATTAAGTTTGATTTATTGAAATACAAAGTACATTTGCTAGCATCATCAACACACTTTTCGATGGGAAATCATTATGAGTAATTAAGTATATATTGGCAAAGTTTTCGAATCATTTTTACATTCAATGAAGAAGAGAAACAAAGTGTTGTGGGGCTATAGATTTGAGAAGACAAAATTCAAGTGCAGACATGGAATCCAAGTTGATTGTCAAATAATCTAGCGACGATATTCCGAAGAAGGTGAAAAGAGTTGAATTGGATGAGTATGGTCATCAAAAGTTAAGTGAAATGGAACGAGGGTTGAGCGTTGAGGAGTTCTAGAGTGTCAGAACCCTGGGTTTGGATTTGTGGAGAGAATTCCCTTGGTTTTCTGACAAAGATTCTATTCTATTTTTGTTAAGCAAAGTTAAGGATGGTAGTATCATTCTGGACAAACCCTATCTGATCATGAAGGAAGCCATTGAGGCAATTATTGGTTTGTGCAATGTTGGAGATCTCACTGGAAAGAAGAAGATAAAATATAAAGACGTTGAGGAGCTTATCGGTATTAATAAAGATCCCCAAGCTTTATTAATTAACACCATTGTTGATTATGTGATCAAGAATGTTGCATATGGAATCACTTCCAAATTTTACTTTCAAAATCATGAAGGTTCTACTTCGGCTATTGTTGTATATCTTGCACATAAGATGGTGAAGAAAAATGAATAGTTTGATCTATGTAGCACGTTAATGGAAAATCTACTTGAGAACATCAAAATGTTTGTGGTTGAGGGTTACTCTTTCCATTTTGGGTATTTTCTTATGTGCCTGGTATTCTATTTTTTGAATTCATTACCATCAAGGAAAAATGTTGCGTGGTTGCTCGACATCCATGTCGGAAAGCAAGTTTGTAGATATCTGGAATATTTGAAAGATAAAGAGAATGCATGCAGGGTCTATTTCTTATCATTGCATATGAATTTGTGCTCTGGTGTTATGCATGTCAGTCTTTTTGAGGAGGGTTCCTCCTCCAGACTAAAGGAATTAGATGTTAACATTGGCGGTTCCCCTCTGAAACCTAAAAGAAGGAAAATCAGCTCTATAGGAAAGGAAGTTGTCACTAAGATATCTGAGGAAGTGGAAAAGGAAGATGTGCCTTCGTCTTGATCTTATTCTTTCGGTTCAAATGAAATCCATTCTATGATAGAAGATTTCAATAAAATTGGTGAAATGTGGTATGCCTTCTCTCTGGTTAGTATGTCTGGAATAGAAGATGTTATTGACTATATGCTAAAAAGAGGTATTGTTGTTTTTGCTATTTCTGAGTTGTTACCGGATGATCTGGTAAAGGTTATTGAAGAAAGGATGTTGCAAGAAGCTTGTGAAGGATATGAGATCAAAAATTTGATTGAGAAAAGATATGTCAGCTCCAAACAGAAATTGTACAAATATATTGGTGACACAAAAGAATGCATCAAGGAAATGTCTGACATCTACGGGCATTGTCTCTAGTGGCCTACTGCTATTGATGATTTTATAAGTAAATTTGATGTCATTGAATCATAATTGAATGAGACTGGAAAGAGCTTTGACTTTTTCAAGGATAATGATGAAAAACAAAGAATAAGAGTTGGTGCTTTGCAGTCTGAACTTCTGTCTATGTAGAGACAGAGAGATGTGGTTAAGACTTTCTGGTTGGTAAAAGAAATTATTCAGGTCTGATTGGATCATATCGCTGGGATACTTTCTAATGCAGAGAATTATTTACAATAGTGTCCGTCGTCGGGTAGTGTTTCGATGGTATCTTTACATGACAATTTGTGTGCTCGAATGGATTCTACAGTGCAAGTTTGGAAGAAGATTCTTCCCATTGTGAAAGAATAGTACAAGAAAAAAATTCTTGTGAAAAGTATCATTTTTATTTAATTCCTAAAGATTGTTCATGTTTTGGCCCTTGTCATTGTTGGCAAAAAGGTAAAGAAAACGAAGAGAAAAACAGAAAAAATATTGCTCATATAGGGGGGAGTTTTTGGAGTTTTGTGTTTTTGTTGTTTTGCCATCAATGCCAGAGGGGGGATTGTTGAATTGGATTGGCATTTTGTCATTGATAACCAAAATTGTGGTTCAGAATATTGTGCTCCAGATGGTGAACAATGTGATATGGTGACTTGTTGATGAGGTATGTGGAATCGTTCCTCACTCCAATTTTGGGAGTATTTTTTGGTTGACATTAGTTGAAGACATTTAGTACAAAATTATGAAGGTCAATCTTTTATTGGTTGTTGATTTTCAAAGCTTTCTCTAGGTATCCTTGTTATTTGTACATTCATGTAACATGTTACAAATTTCTTGGTATGTTATTCATTTTCTTCTAGTTGGTTGTGAATTTGATGATAATTAGTCTTAGTTGTAGTGTTCCCATCAGAATTGACATATATCTTGTCCAATAGCTTTCAGTAATTTTATTTTGTAACATGTTTATCCCATGTATGACCTATAAATGGGTCATGTGGTAGCGTGAAGAGAAGATCCTATGTGCGACCTATCTTTTGAGTCCGATGACAGTGTATCGTGCTTTAATGAATATTTCAATTTTGTTATTCATGTTGACATGTTTTGGTTGGCCAACTCATTATAGAATTACATCATTTCTACAAGTATATATTTAGAACATTATTTTGGTTTCGTATGGTAATGGATGCATAGGAAGCGATGTGGATTGTGAAATTATGCAAAAGTGGTAGTCAATGAAAGAAGATATAAATACAGAGTTTGGGCGAAGAGATAGAAAAGGGTTTTTGCAATTGATTCTCATTCGGATATGTTGCAAACAATTATTGTGCTATTAACCGAAACTGAATCCATGTATGTGCAGATGCGATTTCCTCAGTTCAAGTTCTGGTTGTAAAATTATTTTTGTATTAAGTTGTGATAGTTGGTTTATGTATTTAGGGCAGTTAGCCCGACCAACAGTGAGCACTTTGACAATGAGCCTCCATTGTAAAAAAAAATCACCTTAACTAATGTTTACGTACATGAAAATTACCTTCTCTGCGATTTTTCTCATCTTGGATTTTCCATGTAAATCTAGTGTTCATTGTGTATGGTGTTTCTTATATGCTTTCATTATTATTTTTGTTTCATTCATTTGATTAGATTTACATTACTACCAGATCAATTAAGCTTAAAAATACCTTGAGATAACTAATTCGCCCCCCTTTCAATTATCCAACACTATTCAACAATCTTAACAATTTTCCAACTCCAATTTCATCTTTTTATTTGTTATAAGCACCAAATCACACACCTGTCATTTGTAAAATTTAAAATAATTAAATAACCTAAATGTCTTTGAGTTTCTTTTCTAATCATTACCTAATTATCTGGAAAGTTAATTGTATCACCATCTCAAAAATGCATCTTCCCTAGCTTTTCATTACAAATAACCTTATTCAATTTGAAATTACTAACTATTGTATTATTAGACACAAGTTTTTTATAAAAAAAATAAATCAAACCCTCCAATACATTTATTTTCCGATCTTCTATAATTTTTATCAACCTTCTTCAACACCAATGAGACTCGAACATGCATCTTCTCTTATCTTTTCAATATAATATTTAATTTAAATATGCATCTACTCTTATCTTTTCATTATAATTCTTTAACTTACTCGGTTTATTTTCCAACTGTTGCATCATTAGATCAACAATTTGTTTTTATTTACTTTGTGCCATATACTTCATATTTTTCTCACTCCTCTATTAATTACACTACTTTTAATAAGTCCAATTCCAAATTCCCAGCTCTAGTATTAGGTTAAAATTTAACTTATGTTAAATACTTTAAAATTTATTAAAAAACAATGAAAAAGATTAGTTTAACAATTCTTGTAAGGTTAATAGAAAAAAAAAAAAAAAAGGTCTAACAATCACCAGCGTTGTAAATTCATATTCCTTAAGCCCGTTTGTTTCCTGGAATATGACAGGAATTGGCATTATTTAATTCTGGATAATGCCAAATTTCATGTTTGGGTTCTTGGAAAAAAATGGAATTGAAATTCCGAAATTCTCATTTTGCCCCCAAAATGAGAATATCAACTTCCACCTAAATAGGTGGAATTGGAATTTCAAAATAAGTGGAATGGGAATTCCAATTTTTAGAAAACCAAATTTAATATTTCGTGGGATCTGTGACTATATATATATATATGGGTATATATACACACGTGTGTATATATGCATGTGTGTATATACACGTGTATACATACATGTATGTGTGTATATACACATGTATATATACATACATGTATGTGTATATGTGTATATATACACAAATGTATGGTGTGTGTATATATATGTATATACACATGTGTATGTCTATATATACACACATGTATGGTGTGTGTATGTGTATATATACACAAATGTATGGTGTGTATATATGTATATACATGTGTATGTCTATATATACACACATGTATGGTGTGTGTATATGTCTGTATATACACACACATGTATGGTGTGTATATACACACGTGTGTGTGTGTATATACGTGTATATATACACGTGTGTATATGTATGATGTGTATATGTGTGTATATATACATAAATGTCTGTATATGTGTATACACGTGTGTGTATACATGGATACACACTTGTATGTGTATATACACGTGTGTATAAACACGTGTATGTCTGTCTATATGTACACAAATGTGTGTATATATACACACGTGTGTATGTATGTGTGTATGTACACACATGTATACACATATACACGTGTATATATATACACATGTATATATACATGTATATACACACATATGTGTGTATGTATATATACACGTGCATGTGTATATATACACACATGTATACACACCATATTCAAAGAAATTAAAAAATAAAGAATTAAAATTCCTTATGCATCTTCCGGGTGAACCAAACGGGTAAGACCATATTCCGGATTTCATTTTGAGGATAAGCATCTTCCTGAATATGCAGCATATTCCTGAATTGACCATATCCAGGATATGCCACCTCAAAAGAAAGAACTGCTTATTATCATTTATTGCCTCGTTCGATCTATAGTAAAATATTTGTAGCTTCACAACAAATTGACCTCACGAATGAACTTTTTTTTTCCTGGAAAGTTATCTGGAAACCAAAACATCAAAATAAAAATGTAGAAATCAGAATTAATTTCATCTTTGTTTGGAAATTTCAGTACCCTTTGAAAATATATATCCTATTAAATAAAATTCCCCGAACAATGCTTATTTTGCAAATAAAATCCTCCTCTTCCAAAACCCTGATAGTTATTTCCAACATCATAACCTCATACTGATTCTAAAAGAGCATTTCCCAAAACAAACTATAGAACCAAGTGCCAACTTTGAGAGTGGCATGATGTCAGAATAAAATTGTTGACAGACTGATATCAAACACAGAAAAGTGCTCGGAGTTCATTTGCTTCTTGAACCATTTCATCTCTAGTGCGGTCCTTCCTTTCTTTGTCCAAATCAAGCTTCTCTTTCAATTGTACCTCTTTCTCATCAATCTGAAAATTGGATGACCCGCATGTTACCATATGTCACCACAAATAGGATATGTTTATACTTAGGACCACATCATAAACTACTATCTATGAAGAGACAACTTCATTTGAGAATAAAAAGGATGTGTTTATACTTACCACATCATAAACTTCATCACTTTTCTCGAAGTCACCAACCTTCCTTGGAAGAATATGAATGTGAACATGAGGAACTGTCTGGCCTGATTGAGGGCCGTCCTGTAGCAGAGAGCCATTAGTCAAGCAAACCCAGATGTTCTCTCACAATATTTGTTACGCTGACTTCTTGTGGTTCTGCTGGTGAAGGCAGATAAAACTTATTTTGAAACACCAAAACTGTAAGCTACTTTCTAATATCCAATCAAAGGCATGTTGAATCTTCCTAAGCAGAAAATGTAACATCAACAATGATAAAATATAATCTAAAAGACAAACATATAGATTATTCAATATATAATTAGATACACTTCGAATTCCTTTTTCTATTCCAGTAAAACAAGTCATTCATCTTGAAACTAGAAAAAGAATTCCACCTTCTTAGCTAAACAACTATGAAGCCGAATATCTTCCTCACATAACTAATCTCCGTGGAATTGTCTCCATATGTCCTAAAAGTCCCTTATTTCTGGAGTTCTACCAAGGTGCGTTCCAAGATAGACATGCTTCTAATTGACAACATATTCGTGCTTGGTATTACTGTTACCCACATCCAATCCTAAACACCTACTGATGAATACCAAATAAAACAGAATTTTTGCAATTATTAAATGCCACTTTTCTAAAGTAATTATCTTACTGCTGGATTTATTTATTCTCCCTAATTCGAGTCCAGTCTGATCTTACAATGCATTTTAAGGTTGTATGGGCTTCTAAGCCATAGAGGTAATTTTGAGGAGGAATTACTACAAGGAACAAATGATTTCCATTTTGTTAATACATGAGGCCCTGTTTGGCATCTTCTACATGAGCAATGGCAACTCAACACAATGCAGCATGCATCTTTGCTTCATTTAGAGAAACAAATATGTGAAGATACGCAAACACAAGAAGAATTAAAAGATATATTCACTTCAAGTAGATCAGACCTCACATCCATGAGTGCATTAATGGACTTATAGTACACACACTAAAACTCTTATGGCTGTAAATTATTAAAGTAATTTAGATACTATCAAAGGATCGTAGAACTAATGCTTTCTTATTTCATATGCTGCAATTTTATTCTGGTATCTTGTAATGGGAGTTATCCCTCTCTCAATTGTGCTCTGTGTTCAATATACAGGAAACTTTCAAAAGACAGGTCCACCTAGAAAAGTCAACCAATTCCAATACTTGTGTTGGCTTACCTACACTATGTAATTTCCCTTCAGGATACAGATCATCAATGTACACTCTATGCTTCTCGGCAAGAGTTACAGATGTTTCCTATCTTCATAAAATTATAAGCATTAATTCAGACTTTATACAATATAGAGAGATGCTCAGGATTTTATCTGAGAAGAAATACAAGCAATATTTAGTATTTTCGTGCTTCAACATTACATGTTAGAGGATCTCCAATAAGCTCAACAAATCTGAATGGTAAATTTCTCCTTGAATGCAAGGATAAATTAAAATGATAAACTTAACATAATAGTTCTCATGCTCTCCTGCTATAGCTCATATTGTCATATGTACATACAGAACTCAAGTAGAAACACTAGAACTCTGCACCTAACCTTGGAAACCCACACAGACATATCCTACAGAATATTGTTTGGCATCATTTTTTAATACAATATGAATGACTGAAAATTTAGATGGAATATTTCTTAGAAGAAAAATGTAATAATACCAAAGGTCCATTTAAGTAACATGAAACACTTGAAGCGTGTTGAAACAAAGCAGTCCAAGAAATCTATTTGCACCAATGGGTATGGGTTCTTAACATGGATATTATGCATCCACAGGAAACAAAGACATTCTCAAATGCAATAGGCATATCCAACAGCATTTCCAAAGGGTTCTTGGAACAAGGTTAATCAAAATACCAATCATGCAATAGAAACCAAGCAACCTGGAACAGCAACTCAGTAGCTTCTCGGAGTACATGGCTAGAGGAGCTAGACTCTGAGATCTTTCAAACCAGGTGAAGCATGGTGATGCACCCACTTAATTTGTCTTCTATTCAGTGAATATATGGGTTAAGACAAGCTGTGGCTCATAAAAACCCTCAATGCAATTTAACAGGGCGATAAACACATCAAACAGTAAGGAGATCCTCAAACAGGTGATACCTGATAAGTAAAACACGAAACTTGCTTTGGAGATATTATAATCTAAAGGAACTGGAGATGGCTGTGAGAGAGATTGAGCAGTGAAATAAAACATAACCCTAGTACAGATGGTCTTCCCATGTATCTCTTCAACGAATTGATGCTGATTATTTAAAAAGCTCTCTTGCACATGTATCAAAAAGCTCTTCGAGGTGTAAAATGGGTGAGCTTATTTATGCTCAGTTGACAAAACACTCTTGAATGGATATAACAGAGATTTATTGTTTAGGTCCTTGCTATAAAAAAAATTCCTCATAGCAAGGATTGTAAGGCCCAACATACAGGCTTAATGAAAGGTAGATTTACCATGAACAGCCGTAGCATTGCCTGAGAAGGTACTGAATGAGCATAGAAAGAAATTGGGAGAGATTTTGAACTTTAATAAAGCACAAGATAGAATGAGAATACATTCTACAAAATGGCTATGCTCAACTAAGTTTGTAAAGGTCTTTACAGGGCCCAGGGAAACACATTTATCTTAGGTCCCATACAGACTAAATGTTGTACCTGATAAAGTCTATTAGGCAAGGTTATTTCCTAGCACTGTATTCCAATGTACTCATGGCTAAAGCTCTAGTATAGACATTGACAGTCACTCAATTTCAAAAGTCAACGAGTTTTAAACGGAGGAATAAGTTTAGCCTCTGTTGCTTGGCCTGTTCCAAATTTTCAATGACATGGCATTAGTAATTTGTGCATTGAACTTGGGTGATCTTTAAAGTCATGCATAGAGCCACTGTTTCTTGGTCCGGCATTGATTGCAATAGCCTGGTCATTGCACTTTAACAAGGCATGCATTGTATTAATAATTAATCTATCATGAGATAGAAAAAAAAGTCCCGTCTCTGAACCTGCATTTGCCTGTCGAAATGAAAAAATCAACAGTCTTTCAACCTGTGCAAGCAGCTCATGTATCCTCAAAACATTATACCAGGCTACACAATTCTTATCCAGACAAGTGCACTGTAATCATGAGGGACTGTGTTATGCAAGGGATATGCTTGCAATTCATAACTGGCCTTGCCTCTCCAAGAAGTAAATTTGGAGAGCTATTATTTAAGGAGGGAACAGATTGTCAAGAAAGAGATTGTTTTTAGAACATATGGAATAAAAAGAAAATGGAAGGATTGGAGGACTTTAAGCCACATCAAAAATTTAACAAGGTGGACACACCTATCTACTTTGCTCTCTGAAGCCTGATCCCCTTGAAGCTAGAAAATGTTACCATAGGCAGGCCACAATCTGAACTGGATGGATTTCTGTTGCAGTAGACACTGGGAAGTCTCTCTACTGTTGAGAAGCAACTGAGATCTAGTTAGCACAACAAAGTAGATCTCACAGTGGCCAAACTAAAACTCAGGACTCGTGACCCTATGAAATGATAGGTGCAGGTTACAGGACAATTCAGCAATTGAATGGGCGTTTCTTTCAAACAAAATGTTTGGAATGGCTTTTTCATCAAAGCCCTGGAATGAATACAATGTCAAGCAGGTCATATTTAACCAACTCTTATTTGAGTTTATCCTAAATAGTAGAAATCATGGCCTATGCCGTTTGGGAGTACAAAGTAGCTCAGATCCAGTTAAGACACGTTAACCAGCTGATTTTATGTCTAGAGTTGATGTCTTCTGGTAAAGTTAAACTCTTAGCAAGATTTACCACTACTAGCATTTATTGGGAGAGATAAACTAACCAGATGATTCCTCTATGTATGTTTTTAGTTTCCCTGGGGTAAAATTAAAAATGCAATACCACCTTGGGCAAAATTATTGCAAATGTTCTGTCATCTTCTTGTGCATATTGAAATTCAAAATGTTTGTTTGTTTATCTGATGAACAAATTGAAATTCATGATTTTACATATTGTGAAAAACCCAGGCATTCTACCAACTTAAGAAGGCGGTTGAAAGCAGGCCTTTAAAACTTACAAAGGGAAAAAAATAGCCCACCCAACATGTGAAAAAGAGATATTAGCCATCCTTCATGCAGCATTGAGGAATGTGTTGTCCTCAAATTTGAGATCACAAATTTGAGGCAACCCTACGGAATTTTCTTGTCATGACGTAGTGGTATCCTCTTCGATTTGAACGTCCTGAATAGAGTGATAATGGAGATAATTTCATCCCTGACGAGTTCTTTATCACATACATTTCTTGCGTTCTTAAGCCTTTTTCTTTGTTTTTCTTCTTCTTTTGCTGGCATTTAGTCTCTGTTTTTCCCTTGAGTCGATAGCCCTTTGAAATACACTCGTTTCGAGCTAACTTAGACATCAAACGGAGTAGTACAACTCAAGTTATGATGTAAACGGTGGGGTTTTTCAGGCTGACTGCATATTCTTTGAAAGTCCTTTAAAGGTGGGTTTTTCGAAGTCAATTACGTAAGTTTGAATTATATTTAATATATTAAGTGGATTTTATAGTCTATTTTCAAATTTCAACTCATTCCGAGTTGATTCGACTATAGTTTTTAATATTTTAATGAAATTAGCTAAAAATAGTCTGATTTCATTTTAATTCTATAGTTATATATTAAATTAATCAAAATTCAAAGCTTAATTATAAAGAAGTGTGGTTTTTACTTCTCATTGCATGATATCCATATGCAAAATATTAAGAAAACTTCACTCCTTTGTCTTTCTCTATATTAAATACGTTGTTTTTGGCCTTCAACTGCATATCTATTCTAAGTTATCTTATGTACAGTTGAAGCTTTCAAACAACGTATTTAATTCTTCTTTAAAATACATGTGAATATGTTTATAAAGTGCGTTTTCACTTTAAGATGTCGAATTTGTAAACCATTACATATGTTTTTATGTAATGTAAATACACGTTCCAAACAGCGTATTTAAAGTCCCTCCTAGGCGTCGTTTTGAGGGAGGATTGCATATGTTTAAAAGTGCAAAGTGTTTTCCTCTTTCCCATGGCGTCATTTTTTCCTCCCTTTACATATGCCATTTGACATTCAAAACGTATATGTAAAACACTTTAAAAAACAGAGTATTTAAAGTTTCCTAGGCGTCGTTTTTAAAAGGAAACACATGTTATTGAATGTGTTGTTAAAACTTTTATATGGCATCGATTTCCCTTCCCATTGCATATGCGTTAAGTGGCGCTGTGTTTGTAAAGTCTTCAAACAGCGTTTTCATCTCCATGACGTCGTTTCTTTAGGCCATTACATGTGATGTTTGGAAAGCCAAAATGTATATGCAAATGCTTGTTTAAAACAGCGGTTTTAAAGTCTTATACATGGCGTCGTTTTTTGGAGGAAACACATATTAGATGTGTTGATTAAAACATTTTGAAAAGCCTTTCATCCCCATAACGTCTTTTCTCACTCCTCTTTGTAATGCGTTTTGGATTGCAATGTAAGTGAAGTTTGCAAACCGCGGTTTTAATCCTCCTCCCATGGTGTCGTTTGTTATCAACATTGCATGTGTTTCATTGCATTTGTAATGCGTTTTGGCTTCTTCCTCCAAGGGCGTCGATTTGGGAGGTCTTTGCATGTGATTTTGAAGAGGAAAATACATGAAAACAGCCTTAAACAGTCCGCCTTTTCTCAGCGATAATCTTCATAGGGAGGAGATTTGATCATTATTCATCATTCTCTCAGCTTGCAAGTTGGATTTGGTGAGTTTTCTTGTTTTTCTATGGATTTATTTTAGGGTTTTTGTTGAGATTTTTGCCCTAGACGCCGTTTTTCTTACTCATTGCATATACAAGGAAATCGTCAAAATGGTTGTTATTTCTTGGCATTTTATCTCTCTTTCTTTCCCACTTGGCTGTATATGCATGTTGACCATCCAAAATTGAAGGAAAAAGACTAGGAAGATGATCTATATATACTCTTCATATCCAATCTTTCTTAAATCCGAAAATCCATTTGGATTTGTTTCAGATTTGGCTCAAGATTTTGAGAGATTTCTTCTTGAGGTTTGAGGTAATTTTTCCTAAGTCTTTCCTTTGTTTTTTTTCCCTAGGATATTTAATGTGCATGTAAAGCTTTCATTTCTGATTAAATCTATGTTTCTTCTACTTCTACCTTCTATTCTCAAGATGCATTTGCAAGAACTTCATCTTACTTGCATATGCAGTCGGGATTAAAAACCCCGTTCTATAGTGAAAAGGATAAAACAAATCCAATGCAAGTACATACATGTGCTATTTTTCTAAAAGTCCACTTGCATAAGTTGTTGTCCCTATCGCTGCCATATGACGTAAAACTCATAATGGTGGTTAATCCAAGACATCATTATAAAAGTGACACCCATCCATTCATTTGCCTTCTTATCCTTCGTTACTTTCATCCGTCCTCATGTGTGATTACCTACAAGAGACTCATTCTTGAAGTTGAAACTAATCCTTTTCTCAAAGAAAACCGGTTGTCTCCATACGCCCTTCTTGTTTCTAAAGATGGATCCCTCTCAAGAAGTTGTTCTTACTTTGTGGAGTTTTTATGTTACAGCTGCTCGGTCTCATAGATTTGCTATGTCTGAAGGGATCACGCTTGCTTAGGAAAAAGGGAAGAAAAAGATGAAATACCGCTATGATTCATATCATAATTCTACCCCGTCTTCACAGGTTGTTTCTTATTATGAAGAAGTTAAATATACCGATATCTCCCACATGAACTTTGAGGAATTTCTTCAAAGGGTTGATGTCGCAATTACAGAAGATATGGTGTCTATCAAACAGAGTAGCATTCACTTGGTCACTACCTTTCCATTGGTTGCCCTTGAGCCAGAGTTCGTGCTTGCATGCGCGAGGAATTTTGACTCATCTTCTAGGACCATCAAAGATCAAGATGGTAAGACTATCATTAGTCTTGATCCAGAGACTATTGATAGAATTTTCCGG
>MU223839.1:2414861-2433546 GCA_018584345.1 Thuja plicata | reverse complement strand
TGGTATGGTACGTTGTATCTTTCATTGATATTGGTAGTTAGTGAATTATTGGTAATTGGTTGAATGGTATCTATGAATGCTTAATGTATCTTTCTGTATATTTGGTACCGTTAACCATTCTACATTTATCATCTTTTACAACGAGGTTGAAGACCCTAATAAAGTGAGATTTGCAAAAACTAGATTGAAGGGACATGATTCAATTTTGGTGGAGAGAAGTTCAATTGGGAAGAAGAAGAGGAAAGGATAAATCAAAAAATGGGATAGAATGGTGGAGAAGATGAAAAGACAATTAATCCCAATAGATTCTGAATTGGATTTACTAAAGAAGATGCAAAGTCTTAGACAAGGAAATAGAACAATGCAAGAATATCCAAAAGAATTCCATAGGATTTTGATTAGAAGTAGAACCGGTCATGTAGAGGCCAACAAGGAGAAGGTAGCCCATTGCATTAATGGGTTGAAGCCAAGCATTCAAGAGGAGTTAGCATTGTTAAGAGTAAATACCATAGAAGAAATATACCAACTTGCCTGGAAGATTGAAGAAAAAGATTGAACAAAAGATTTAAGAACTAGCAACGAGGAAGAGACGGAGATGAAAAGAAAGAGGAAAGATCATATGGAGATTGGGATGAAGATTAAAATCAGAAAATCAGAAAAATGAAGACCATGACAGTAATTAAAAACAAAGGAATGATGATATGTACCCTCGTGAACAATATTCCAGAGGAAGAGGAAGATCAGGTAGAGGGTTTGGAAGAGGAATTACAAATTAACTTGTTTTGAATGTGGAGAAGGACAAAGCATATGAATTGTCCAAAACATGGAAACATAAAAAGAAGGAATGAAGGAAAAGCAAGAGTTGCAAATGTTAATGAGGAAGCTGAATCTTCACAATTAAAGGATGCTAAAAATGGAGAATTGCTAGTCACCTGGAGGGTCATATTATATAAACTAGTTCAAAGAAAGAACTTTAGAACAAGATGCAAGTGTCAAGACAAGGTATGTAATGTTAACATGGATGGTGTAAGCACAAACAATCTCATTTTCGAAAAGATGGTGAGTAAATTGCAGCTAGAGAAAAGAAAACACATGCATATAGGATAGCTTGGCTACAAGATGACAAGAAAGTTTTGGTCAGCGAACAAATCTTGGTAAAATTTTAATATAGGAAAGTATTATGATGTGATAATGAAATATCCCGAACTAGGATATTGTTTCAAATCTTCTTTAAGTTTTTTATTTTTGCCATGTTTTGCTTCATTTCACTGCAAAATAACAACATGCAAAGGAAACAATATAGATTTCCAAGGAAATAAGCGATTACAAAGAGAAATCTATTGATAATGATTCTGATATAAAACATGCATGACTGTTACATCAAATATATTGTTATTACAATGCTAGAACATGCATTAAATTTCTAGGCAAACACATCCGCGTGACTCCACACCAATATCATCATAACACATGTGAGATGTGATCATTTGTAGCATACAGAAGAAGGTTGAAAGACGTGCAAGAAGAGAGACCTATGCAATGTGAAGCTGCTACTGTAGAGGTACGCCAATACCAACATGCAAGGAGGAATCAAGTTCAACCAAGCCAACAAATAATCGCTGCAATATGAAGAATGATTGCTGTCCAAAAATGGAGAAGTTGCTCCTACACAATCGCCCTCGCCGGAAAATCTCCTCCAAAACCTGTTTAAAATTATGCAAATATGCTCAATGATGAACCCTGAGTGAGCCCACCTCTCAAGTAGTGTTGGGTTTCCGTCCAACCTACGAATATCCAAGGATTTTCATCCTCAGATATGGCTGCTACTGTCAAACCAGCAACAATGGAGAAATTATCAAGTATCAAATCAACATATCATAATACTTGGAGAAGGAAGGAAACCCCTAAAATAGATTTTCTAAACTGCCTTTGGACCTCAAATCACAATGTTCACAATGTGTGACTTTTAATAAACTTTACCCTCCTCCAAGAGGTTCGTCCCACTTCTAGAAGGCTTAATAAACTAAATAAATTTATTTTATAACTTTGCCTTCATAAAAAAGTCACTTTATATTTTATAACCTTCTTAGTAAAGTCACTTTCTGACTTTATTTCATAACTCAAGTCACTTTATTTTTATAATTTAATTTTATAACCAAAAGTGACTTTTCCCTTATAATATTACTTCATGGGCTCAGAATAATATTATTTATTTCTCCATCAATAAATAATTGACAATGTCAACCTCTCATCCCTTATATCTCTGAATTAGCCTACCGAGACGACAGAAGAATAGGCTAATCAACACGTGAATGATCACTGAGGAGAAGGGGACATTACAAATAATGTGTGATATTATGCCTATGAATGTTCATGTTCTACTAGGGAGGCCTTGGCAATTTGACAAGAAAGCAGTGCACGATGGGTATGCTAATACATACTCATTGATGAAGGATGGAGTGAAACATAAGTTGAAGCCATTGCAAGGAGTAACAGAAAAGGTATGCAACAGTGCAAGGGTTTGTTTAGTATATGACATAGATGGTATGAAGCAAGAACATGTTTATTTTGCTACAACTAACCAGGAAAAAATTAAGAAGGATGATTTGTTGATGCATATTGAAGTAGTTAAGGGAGAATGGGAAGAGTTGATTTCAGGTGGGACAAAGGTTGCAACGGAAGGAGAGGTAAAATCAGATTTTTCTAGTTTCTTTGATGAGAATGAAAGTGCAGCAATAGAGAAAATTATTGCAACAATAGATAACTTTGATAAAACTGAATATGAGAAACCTGATGTGGAGATTGCAGCAATGATGTCTTTCAGAAGGTAAAATCAGATTTTTCTAGTTTCTTTGATGAGAATGAAAGTGAAGCAATAGAGAAAATTATTGCAACAATAGATAACTTTGATAAAACTGAATATGAGAAACCTGATGTGGAGATTGCAGCAATGATGTCTTTCAGAAGGCATTAAAACGGTGAATTTTCATGAAGGAGACAAGGTGGAAGGTGTTAATGTTTATGGTAGCTATGAGAGAGCTCCTTCATACCTGCGGTCATTTTTGTAAATCTGCAGAAGTATTTGAAGGGTCACTGCACACGAATGATGTGGCATCATGTGTATTCCAAGAGTCACCCGCATGGAACACGAAGAGGCTTGAGTATTGTCATTCAAGAGTCACCCGCGTGGGGCATGAAGAGGCACAAGTAGACCCGCATGAATACGGTCAGTCATACGTTTGAGAATGGGAAGAGTCTTCCATTCGGAGAGTCTTCTTTTGACATGCATTGAGACTCTTCAGTTTTTGCATTCTATAACAGTTCAAGCATTTGGAGGATGCTGTTTTGGTAATCGTATTCATCTATTTATGAGTAATTGTTAACATATTGATTCTGCTGCGACTTTTTCATAGGTTGCTTATATACTGCGGTAGCATGCATTTTGCTAAGCATGTATTGTGGATATGGTTGTCGCATATATTCTGAGCATTTCATTATTGCAGAGATTCATTGTTGATTATTATTCTGATTAAGTGTCTCAGAATATTGAAGTATTGTATTCAATTCATTCCATCATAATAAAGGAGATTATTTTGTGGTGTGGCTGGGTTTTTCCCTCGAGTAGGAAGGCTTTCCCAGGGTAAATCTGTGTCTGGTGTTTTCTAAGTTATCTATGCTCTTTGTTTTTGCTATTCTGGTTCATAAAACTTAACAAAGGGAAAAGGTAAAATAGCAAAAGAGGTAAAGGATGACATTTGTTTTGTTGAAGGAGAAGGTATGAATTCAGGTGTTTATTCTGATTTTGATAGACTATGTTGGTGGTAAGACAAATTTCATACTCTGAATGTTATGAATGATAGAAAAGGAATGGGGATGAAAGGAAATAATGTTATAAGGTTGCAAAAAGTGAAGAATGGCAAAATACCAGTGGATAAAGCAGAGAAGTGGATCCAAGAAAGGCATAGGGCCTACAAATGTTTCTAAGTTAAGTTAGGAAACATTTTCTTTCTACCGCGGGTATCTAATGCAAAAGCAACCTAGGTGAAATTGCAATCAGCACCAACCAAAAAGATTTACATTTTATGCTTTGTTGGACTTTTGTCTTTAGGTGAATTTTTGGTATTTAATAAGCCAAATATTTTTATAAAATATTTTGACATGACTTATATTAGACCTATGGTTGTAATTTTGTGTATTTTGGTGGAAATTAACATTGTCAAAATTAAAAAATCGACAAGGTGGACATTGGGAACTTGTGGACCCCACATACACATCAAATGGAGCCAATTTGAATTCAAATTCAAATTCTTGGGAATTGAATTGTATGACTAAGTTTGGGAGTCAAGTGGTAAGTGCAACTGGTCTTACATGGACAGCTAATTTTAGCATGTTGTAAGAGGTGTTGTAAGAACTTTTAAAGGAGATTTCAAATTCAAATTCAAATTTGAATTTGAGGCAAGTGGGACGTAAATTGGGGGAAATGAAATAAAATGGGATTTGGCAGAGGAAAAAGAGGGGGTGTTGAGTTTCATTAGTAATTTGAGAGGTTTGAAGGTGGAGATTGGAGAGCTGGAAGGAAGGCTTTTGGGAAGCCATTTGCTGCTGCAAATACACCATTGTTACAGGTCTAAGAGCAGGCCCAAATCAGATTGGAATGATGTAATAAGAAGCTAATAAATAGGCTAGGCATGTTGTTATGTAATGATATTGCAAGTTTCAATAAGAATTTTCCCTAGTTTTGCTTGCATAATTTTGATGTTGAATTCATCTCATTTGCTGTAATAAATCAGATTGCTTTGAGTATTTGAAGTGTGTTTCAGGTGGTTATTGAGGGGGTTTACATCCTCATACATCAATACCCCATTCACCAATGCCCATAGCCCACCAAACCACCACCTTTCGTGATCTTCAAGCTCCTTTCCAAGTCTCACATAAAAGCTTGATAAAAGGCTTAATGGGTAGTTTTTCAAACCATCACACCCTTTCATTAAATAATTATTTGAATAAATAGAATTATTCCTCCCCTTTTGAAAGAGTTTGTATAAATAGACTTTATTCATACCCATTTAAATCAAAGGAGCATAACATCCCTCTCTCCCTTTTAATTTTAAAGGGTTATTTCAGGGGAAAATAATTGACTTTCACTTTGGGAAAAAGTTTCATGATACTAGATACTTTTCAAAACTTGGAAAAATAATGAGGATGTCACTAGGAAGATTTGCAAAGTTACTCCAAGTTTCTAGGACGGGTGCAAGGGACATGAGGACACATTTCCAAGATGACAATAAGAATTCTAAATTTTGTGAGCATCAGCGCCACAAAAAAAGTTACAAACATTTACAACTTTTCAATTTTATAATTAAATTGTCCAACATAATTTAAATATATACTACATCTATGACATTGAACATTTAGCAATGAACATTCAACATCCAAAATTGAGTGAAACACTGAAATATGAATATGAAAATGTAAATATGAATGTCCAATTGTCATATTATAAATGTTCATGAAATGAACGATTGCCATGCCCTGTTTCTGTATTTTAATATATATTAATTTTTTCTTTTTGTAAAATAATCGTTGACATGGGCATAGCAACTAGAAGTGTAGGTAGAAATTTATATTTTTGATGGCAAGCAAGCATGAAGTGGGAGCCGGCAATGGCAAGGAAGGAGATGGTGATTTGGAGAATGGAGTCAGGGCAGCAGTGCAGAATGTTCAAAGCCTTTGTAGGAGTGTAAACAAGCAAAGGCAGAATGGTACAAGGATTTTGAAGGGGGCTTCTTCAGTGGCAATTCCTCAAGGAGGACCCATTGCAGTCCAGAGGCAGTGGCAGTGATTGCTGACAGTTTGCAGATTAAGGGAAATCACTCTCCTTGAGTTTCCTTAGTCTTCCAAGCACAAGGAAAAGGTAGTCAAAGATGTTCAGAAGATGCAGCCAGGAGGGAAGTTAGTTAAAGGTAAGTCTTTGGAATGCAAAAATTCCTCTGATCCCGATTGTTGCTTTGGGGTTTTCCACAGGCAACAGATCTCTTCAGATAAATGTATTTCATCTCCAGCTCTGGTGGAGGCACCTCTTTTGAAGTATGACGTTCAGAATATTCTGCAGGTGAATAGTAGTCATGGTATAGGCTTTGCTGCAGAAGAAAGGTTGAGACCGTAGGCTTGAAGAGCTTCTGGGCAGCATGGGAATCTTCAAAATTCAGTGGAGGCTAATCAATTTGGTTATGGGCCCTCTTCTGGGGACACCTCTTTCAAACTGATTGAAAGATATACACACCTGCTCCTTTCAGATGGGGTAGATTTCCAGGGAGATGAGCATTAGATCTCTTGTGTGCAGGATTTCTAGGTACAATGCTGAAAGAAGCTGAGGTAATTCACTGGATGGGACAAACTTGGATCAATTTTGGATGTTCTTCTCTGTCTCTACTGTTCTCAAGGCTTTCTTCAATGTTCAGTTCCCACCAGAGCAGGCATGTGATTATATATGCAATAATGGACCGTGGTTCCCCACAAGTGTGGTTAGTATCTGTGCCCTTGGAAACCCCTCTTTGATCCTGGAGTTGTCACTATCATTAGCATTCACATCTGACTTTGTTTTCAGAAGCTTCCTAGGGTTTTAAAGAATGCACATACAATCAAGTTGTTGGCAGGTAAGGTTCGTGAATTTGGCCAGATTGACTCAGAGAAGGATGGATATCAGAGCAGATGAGGTCTGTGTTTTTGTAGACATTTCAAAACCTGTCACTCATTCATTCAGATTTTTTGCTTGAATGACTCTTGGCTTCAATTTGTGGATTTGGAGGACCTGCCTTTTAGATGATTTTGTTGCAATAAGATTGCTGAGAGCCCTTCTTTGAAAAGAATTCCAGATCTTGTCCAATACAAGTGCAGAAATGGGTTCCACCAGCTGGAGCACCAGATCAGAATTTCATGTGGAGGAATAATGGCCCTTTTATGGCAGCTCGGGATATGGGAAAAGTTACCCCTTCTCAAACTTCTTCCAGGGGGTTCTTGGGGATTGAAGTAAATCTAGCATTTTCCTCCAAACACTCTTGCTGGGAAATTGCATCCCAGGGACCTGTGGATCCGTGGGTGAGTGAACAGGAGAAGGAAGCAGATGTGGACTTGCTTCTTGACATTGGGGCCTTGTTTTCAGATAATGATGGTTTGCTGCTTTGGAATCATCCTCCTCTGAAAGTTTTAAAGAGTTTTGAGGATCTCCCTCCCCTGGAAAAGGCATTTACCTCCACAAACAAACCTAAGAAGCTTGGAGGGCAAAGATAAGTTGAAAGATTGCAGATGGTAGCACTTGAAGCAATTGATGAAGGCTGTCAATGGACCATAAAACACTCTTATCCCTTAAGTGTAGGAGATCAGTCGTCGTCCTCTCTTGAGGAGAGAATTCTTGTGTGTGTAGAGAGTGCTCTTGGTACTTGGATTTATCTTTCTATGCAATCTAGGTTGAAGCACTGCACTTTCAATGTTTTGTAGATTCTAGATGGTGTTTAGATCTCTGCCCATATTCTGTTAGATGTATCAGAGTACACTGGTCACTCAGTTATAGTGAGTTCTTTTAAGTACCTTCACTCTATTAAACTGTAATTGATAGTGGCTTGCTAATTTTTCTGTATGTAATAAGTATTGTTTCATACTTTCATGGGCTGGGACCCAAAATGATTCCGTCATTTACTTATAAGTTTATAACGGAAAAGAACAGTAATTGGCATGGACTACATGACAACATTCACAGTACACCCTAGCATATGGGGCGCATCCCATAATGTCTCAGGGACATTGAGATGTCTAGACATCCCCTAAAGGCTAAAATAGACACACCATAAAAAAAATGGGATGCAAGTGATCCATCCACATCCTAAATATGTTTTGGAGTTAGGACATTCAAGATAGCCCTAAAGGGCAGAGGACATGCATCTATGGTACGCTGTAGATTTGGCTTCAAATGCCAAAAAGAAATCATTTTGTTAAGGCCTCATAAAAAGTTTTTGTCAAGATTTGATAATATCATAACAATCTACCAGCATCTGTGGATATGTAGAACGCATAGCAACAGATCAATTATCCTGCTAGAGTGTTGGATGGATGAGCAAAAAAACTTTATATTGAAGAAAATGAATAGTACCTGATAAAGTGGTCAATGTAGCAACTTACAACAAGAAGCTGACCTCGTAAAGGGCAATGACTCTAGTATAAAGTAAAAAGGTGATATTTCCCAAAATCAGGCATGGTAAAAGAATAAAGGACAAGTCCCATAAAACATGGTCAGCTAAAAGGTTCCTTAAAGATGGGAAAATTGTACAGAGACACCTGCAAGTATTGGAAGCTACTTGTAGATACTTTGAAAGACAACTATATTTATCTAGAAATCACTTGAAAGTTAAAACCATCAATCTAAACTTGTAGCCATGAGTAGGTTAAAAATGAGACACGCCTAAAAGACAAAAAAATTGCCATAAAATATAAGAGCGTGATGTCCAATACAAAGAGCATGGTGTCAGACATGCGGATTGGAAAACTATTAAGAAAACTTCACTTTTATATGAATTATAAAAATTTCTCTCTTCATTTATCATCTGAAAGATTAATATTATTTTTTGAACGATGAGAACATGACTTTAGTGCTTTAAAAACAAAGCAACTTGTATCAAACTTTCTTCTAACAGGGTCTTAATCTAGCCTAAGGCCTTGTCTTTGTATTCCAAGAACCTAAAACTAGAAAGAATTCATATGTGAGTTGCCATTTCAAACTTTCAAAAAAATAGTATAGTAGATTTTGTACAGCAATAAGTACAAGTTGTGATCCACACCCAACTAATAGTGAGATTGCCACGAATATAAGAACAAAATGTCCAATGCAAAGAGCACATTGTCTTACATGGATATTAGAAACCTATGGAAACACCAGAAGCATTTATATTTTATATGCATTCTTTCTGCTAATTTAATATGTAGATTTAAAATCACATCCTGAGGGGGGAAACATGACATAACTGTTTCAAAGGTAAGGCAGCCTGTCTCAAGTTTGCTTGTACAGGGATCTATTTTGCTCTAAGGTCTTGATTCATCATTCAATACTCTAAAATCACTAATGAAGTGATTCATTTTCAAGAGTTAATAAAAATAGGTTCTATAGCAGATATTTGTACTGGAATAACTGCAGGTCTTAGTCAAAGATATGCAGTGATTTCAGTTGGATTTAATGTTACAAGCCCAATAAATATAGCTTTAAACCAAAGTTGCATGAACACGGATACAGATACAGATTTGGATATGGTATCGGATATAGATATGGCCATTTTTTAAGACCCCAAACATGGATATGGCTGGATACGACATTCATAAAGAACACATACACATTACTAACACAATTTTCTATGTTATTATAGGATATTTTCATTACTTTAAAAGCAATATAGTCACATAATTGCTAAATAAGTAATTATAAGCTGGCTTAACAATTTACAACATGAAAAAAATAGTAGAGTTGCATTGGAAGATAACCCAAGAAAATGGGTCACTGAAATAGAAAAACATTTCAGTTGTCTTCCTCATTTGGTGTAGATTTTATTTATACCAAAACAAATCATGATTGAAGTTTTTTTAATTAAATTTGGGAATATTTACGTCAAATTGTAAAAAATCAAATCACACAATATCCGGCATGGTTGGAAAATCAGGGTTTCTTGGGCACACATGGATAAGGTGTCAGATGTGCATCCGCACCATATCGTACCATATCTGTATCAGATACAGAGATACATGCACCTGGGGATGGGCAGAGGCATATCCAGCTAGTCTACTTTAAACATTGAGTGTTTACCCTATTTGTGACATTAAAAGATAATTTGTAATATATTTTTCTTCTAGATGTATGCACTTGCATCCTTGATGACTTAAATCATAGGTTGTCAAAACTTATTGGCAGGAAGAGTCACTGTCTCTGATGCCCTGTCATATAATTAACATGCATTCTAAAATCATTCAGTAGTTCCTCTTTATGACAATTGTGTTTTAGTCTTTTGATGAATTATTTTGTTGATACGTGATATTATTCTGTTCTCTGTGCCAATCAAGTGAAGAGAAGAGTTCATGCCATTAAGTTTAAACAGAAAGACTTCAAACAATGGGCATATAAATGAAGTCAAACAAGAAAGTTTCAACACAGATAATTAACTAAATACATGCACAGCCAATAGTTGAGGAAAAAGAATATCTGGAATAAAACAAACTTACAAAGAAGCCCAACCATTTACAAAAGGGATTTTTACTAGGCAAAATCATTATAGCATATTCTGTAAGAATTATTTGCAGCTTAAATATTCCAATTCTTTGAAAGCAGGAAATGGTAGTGTAAGTTGGGCATATCAATGATTTAGGATGAATGGGATCATCAGGTTTTCCAAAAGGCAGGCAGGCAGTAGGGAACGTTTTGAGCCAATATGACATGGGATGCATTTATCAAAAGAAAATGACAGATCAAGTGATACTAATGGTTATATGTTAGTTTCTAAATAAAAATCACAAATAAATTTCTATGTAAGTGTAATGGTAGGTTGCAGGTGGGGTAATGGTTCACTAGCAACTTTGTTGCAGTTTCATGGTGCTCGCCAGAAGCTCACTCCAGCATGCCCATCTGTTATGACATGTGTGTAAAAGGAACAAGGCTGAGTGCAAGTTCGGAGCAGCTTTGAAGTTCACTACTTCAAGCAGTATGTTTGAATTTGAAACAAAGGAAATTGTTATCGGAAGTGATTCATGGGTATCATAAATGGTTTTCAGATATTGGAAGTCGGTATATTATTTCACTTAAGTATGCAAGGTCGCAGTACACTGTGAGGCTGGATTATTACTTGGTTAAAAAAGCCTGGTTATCTGGCACTTACCTAATTAATAAATTATATAATAATAATAAATATAGTAAAATGGAACTTAAGGATGTTAAAATGGACTGCTTGTATAATCTATTCTAAATAGAGAGAAGGAACGAACTGAGAATTTAATTAATTCACTAAAATCAATGCCTTAATTTTACCTGGATTGTAAACGTAAGTGAAGAAGCTTGGAAGTGAGACTCAATCTTGCTACCAATATGTTGTGCTGAAAGCCACAGATCGGCTGTTTCTTCCTTAGTCAGATCTATAAATCTCTCCACCATTCTTTTCGGGCACACTAGGACATGTCCTATTTTTAAAGAGCAAAAACCACACGATCAACTATTGATTCTATAAAACCTTTACTCTTACTGAAAGAAGCAGAATATAAACCCACAAACAAACCACATATCTCTAAAACCTTAATAAAAATGCCCTACTTATTAGAATCACGAGCAAAGGCTCCCTAAACAAAACAACACAGAACAGATTTCATTTTCACACAAGCAAATGGAAAAGAAATTATTGAGGCCGAACCAGGAGGTATTTTATCAATAGTAAACCACACGGCATTGTTTACAGTTAAAACTGTAATTAGGAATGATTTTAAGGAGCCATGTATTTTCATTTTCTAACATTGAATTCTCAAAGTTACTTGTTATGGCTACCTCGGATATAGCGCCTTGTTTGGGATTCGGGCTGTGGCTCAATCCTGTACCAGTGAAGTAAACTGCCTAAGCTTTACAGCTAAGCCACAGCCCTCGGCGTAAAGAATTCTCACGTATACAAAACTACGAAATTTTCAAAAATCCTTTCCAGTTTGCTTAGGGTTTAAGGATTTTCAATGTCCCTTCAGCCGATTCTCAAAGGAAAAAAGAAATGGCAAATCTTCATTTGCAAATGCCGAATGTTTCAGTAAATGGAAAACTTCAAAATCACCTAATTGACAGATTGTAAATAATTTCCAGGCAGAGTTTCAGCCGAAAAATAAATCATACATCAACGAGAAGTTCAAGTGTTTCTCTGCGGCATTCTTAAAAAGCAAAATTAATAAGACGCCTACCAGGAACAACGGGCCTGAGGTTGACCAAAGCAAAGGACAGCTCGGTTGTGAAGAACACCTCGCCCTTATCTATCTTGTAAGGCCCGAAATCGTACGATTCCTGCGGAGATATGATAAACCACATTAACATTCTAA
Source organism: Thuja plicata (assembly GCA_018584345.1). Lineage (NCBI taxonomy): Eukaryota > Viridiplantae > Streptophyta > Pinopsida > Cupressales > Cupressaceae > Thuja > Thuja plicata. The sequence continues at coordinate 2,421,453 of MU223839.1, read as the reverse complement.
TTACAAACAATATTGTTATGCAGAGCTTCTGTATCGAATAAGGTGAATGGGGGAAAACTCAAAAACGTGCTAACAAAATAACAGGAGAGACAGAATGAGTTACCTGAGTATATACAGGAGTATTGTCCATGGCTGAGACTAAAGATGAATGTAACGTGTGAATGGGCAATCGACAAGAGAGAAAAGGGGTTTTATAGGAGCGCAAAGCAACGTGGAAAGAAGAGAAAATAAATGGTCGAAGTGTGTTTAATGCAAGCATTTACGCGCCCCTCTCAAAACACAAATGCTGTATCTTTATAGTTGCAGAAGCACAAAATCCAACAGAACTTAGTTATTAGTACTTGCCTTCGGCATCATGTGGATCTCATTTCTACCGTTGGAACCGTCGATTTGCAGGCCTCTGTTTTTAATTCCTCGAGTTACCAATTTATGTCATTTTAGCGTACGAGCTTCTCGCCTGCTGTAGAGAATTCAATGGCTAAAGACACCAAGGGGGTAATCAAAAAGTTTGCAGTGGGCAAAGCATGGGACAGAATATTTACAAGCGGAATATAGGAATATATAACATGGAGTCTGGAAGTTCTTGTACCACACGTCAAAAGAAGATTCAACGGATCATATTTTTTAAGAAAGAAATTATTTTAACAATCGTGATGCTAATTTGATGATGAGTGCTCTTTTCTTGTTTGGGTCTTTTTGTGCTCTTTTCTTATTTGGGTCTTTTTTCTTAGGTAGTTAGTTTGTTTTCAATTTTTTTCAAAGTGTAAAAAATATCTTCTTAGTCATTTATTCCAAGAAGCTTATGGAAATTATTCATAACATAAGTCTTTATCTCTTTACTATTTGTGGGTCACATGTTCAAATAAATATCTCACTTACTAAACTACTTGTTGTTTTGTCGCATCCAAGTCTTCTTTCTTTTGCAGAATATGTCATTGAAGACAACTTTAGGTCATCTACCCTTTCATTTGCTCAATTCATTTTAAATATCTTATGAGTCGCATCATAGCAATTGCTTTAATAGGAGCATCCCCCACCTCACTCAACATGATATCATAAGGGGCTGAACTTTCAATTTTGAATTTGTTTATAATTAAGAGATTTTTCATTTTCTTCCACTGTAAATCAGAGGTATTGTTGGCCCACAAATCACAACCATAGAGTACAACCGGAAGCACTAAGAGCCTAAAAAGAGTTTGAGTAGTTTTCCAATCTCATTGCTTTACCTCTCCACATCTATTTTGGAAAACATAAAATGTTTTCCAACCTCCCAAAATTCACTTATTTTTGCAACCTTCCTCGACTTAATTTTTTGTTGGGGTCAATTCTAAGGTATTTGTAATATGTCATTTCTTCAAGAGTACTACCTTCAAAGTAAAACTCATGGTGGTTATGTTTTCTTTTATTAGAGAAAACCATCACTTTCATCTTGCTAATGTTGACTTGCATCCTCATCATTCTACAAAAATGCTCAATGGAAAGTAAGTTCTCTTGCAAGCCAAGAACATATTTAGAAATCAAAATAAGGTCATTCGCATACAAAAGAAGCCTTATAACAAACTCGCCCAAATAGACACCATCGTCACCTTCTAATTTTAACCACTCTTCAAATTTGTTAATATATAAACCAAAAAGGGTACAGGGGGCAATGGGCACCCTTGCTTGACCCTTATATCACTCCTAAAACTTTTAGAGATGTCAGATGAATTTCTAATTTTGACTTTAACCTCCTAATACAACCTATGAACAACTGTTATATGATGTATAAGGACACCAAGTTCCTCCAACCTATGCTAAAGCTTATCTATAGGGACCGCGCCAAAAGCTTTTTTGAAATCTATAAAGCAGCAAAATGCTTCCTCCTTTTAATCCCAAACTTTTTCAATGATGTGCCTTAAAGTTATGTTATGGTCTACCATAGAATGCTTAGGTTTGAAACTTGCTTGCCCTTTAGCACATTCATATCTTTCTTCTACCTACTTGGTAATTTTATTTTCTAACATACTTCCAAATAGCTTTGCAAACAAAGAATTTATCATAATGGTCCCATAATTGGAGGGATTATTTACGTCACCACTCTTGAAAAGATGAATCACAATCTACTAGTTATCCAATCTAAAAGGAGCCCCTTGTTGAATAATATTGAAATTTTATGTAATGTGGGGTGCAATATTTTTCATACCCCACTTTAGATACTCTACTTGAAGATCGACTAAGTCTTTTTCTTTTCCAACTCCTAGCTTCTTGATACCTATCTCGATCTCTTGAATGGTGAAAAACTTAGTACTAGTTGTTGAACACACATCGGATGTTGAGAGAGGAGGGGTTGAATTGGCCTAAACCAAAATCTCACTTAGGTAAACAACTATCTTGAATATTCACCACATATCACATTAAGAAAATAATGAACTAAAGCAACAACATATCAACACCAAGATTTTATACGTGGAAAATCCAAACTGGAAAAAACCACAGTGAACACTTGCTCACAGAGATAAATCACTGAGTAAATGATTCGATTACAAAGATAGTAAGATCTCACTACTCTAAATTTGCAAACAAAGGATCACTGTCAATACAACATCGAATATAGATAGGAGCTCGTTGCTCCAAACTTGCAAACAAAGGCTCACTGCCAAAGTAGTAAGATACAAAAAAAGAACTTGTGCACCCAAGACTCACTTTCCTAGGGACAAGATACATCCAACTCTCTGCAATAGATAAAGAGAAATTCTTCTGATAATGCATCTATCCTACACAACTCTGTCAACCTCACCAACACATTGTCTCTACCCTTACTTTTCTACCACGGTCATAAAATAGCAACCTCATAAACTAAACTCTGCTCTTTTAAAACTCTGCTTATAGATCTTCACTTTCTTGCTCACAACAACTCATACCTTTTTCCAAAGCACACAATCTACTTATATACAAGATAGGTCATTAGAATTACAACAAGGTTGGCCATGCCAAAAGAAAATTATAAATCGACCATGCCAAAAGTAAGTTATAATAAGATCTCATGCCAAGAGCATCCAGACCAAAGCATAGGTCACACATGATATGAATCCATCTAGATAAGAGATAAACATTAAATACAATATCCAGACCAAAAACATGAATCGTGATCCACTCCAGGAGAGAGAGGGACCATGAACATGTTACACATTACCCAATACCAGATCTACAATTACTAGAATAACTTCAGTAGTTATATCAAACGTGTAGCATCACAATGTCCAAAGAACCACATCAATTTCTTATTGTCTCCAAACCTCCACACGCTACAGTGAGATCCAAAATCCATGTCAAAAGCCATCACAACACATTTCTAGACCAAAACACAAACTGATCATAACCACATCACTTGGTAACATTGTTTCCAGATCACCAAGAATTGTTTCCGGATAAACAAACAATACAAATCACATTTGTACATCTTCAACCTTAATTTCTAGAGTGGAAACCTTCCAAAAAACACAATAGAACAACTGTCATCTTAAATTTTAAATCTCTATAACTAAAGCACCGACTTCCAGACCTAAGAATAAAACACTAAAGTACTAGAAATCATCATTCTCATATGATCTCCAGAATACATACATGTCTTCCACTTTTATGTAGCACTATCATGTTTAATACACAGCCTTACTTCTTTCAGACCAACTTCCTTCATCCAGACTTATTCGGACCACCAGATATACTAGAATATGTCTTCAACAAATACCTCCAGACCACAATGTTTGACATCAATGACAACCAGATAACCAAACATATATTTTCAATAATAGTGTTGACTAAGCACTATTATATTTGACTCCAAATTTTGACATTTTTTTCTCAGAATATTGACAAACTTTTGTCGGATTACCGACGAAACACCCTTAAAAATTTCATTGCAAAAATTTCATTGTAAAAGAGACAAACCTAAATTCATTGAAATTCTAACAAATTATCATCAGACAAGGACACGGTCATTGGCACTGGTTTTCGTAAAAAAATTGACAAAAACCTCATTGAAATTGTGACAGAAAAGCACCAAAAGTTTGTTGATTTTCCGACGATGTTGACCAAACTTTTCGTTGATAGTACGATGAAATTATCATCGCTTGTACAACAACTAAATCAAACATTTTTGTTATTCGTTGGATGGGGTTCGTCGAAATTCTGATGAAACCTATAATTTTCAACAAAAATATTATTTGTTGAAACTAGAGAAATAAATTGAAATGATTGATCTGGAATAAATTTGGATTCATCCTTTTATCAAATAAGTAAGACATTACCTGTATAAAACATGTAACTTAAAATCTTTCATCAAACATAGTTTCATGAAGCAAAATATTAGAGATAGGGTTTAGATAACTTAGAAATCAAAATATGGTACAAAAAGCCTCTAGGTGATTTAGAGACAGATCATTAGAATAATGAAAAACAAGTATCATTAACTCTTTCAACCTTGAGATAAATAGAGCTTGCAGATTCAAATGAATGTAGAGCATTTGGAATTTCAACTATAGCTATGCATTTGTCAACTTGCATGATAACTTTCCATTGAGACACATGATAACTACAATGAGACACATCATTTTCTATAATCATGCTCAAGTTGTGGTGCCATGAAAATATTTTTCATCTATCTTCACTGTCTATTGCAGAAATAATAAGCATAATGACAATTTTAAGTTTGTTGCCAAAACTAACACATACATCCATTTATTACACAAACATTTGATTGTGTTAATCTTTACTACAATGAAATAAGAACGCAAGTAACCATAAATATCAATTGGACTCCCATTATGATGAAAAGCATTTATAACTAGTAGAACCAAAAGACTTAAAAGTTCGAGCACTTGTAACAAAAGTATCCATCATAAAAGGTCAACTAACAAATAGTAACGGAACCAGATTTTACCCATCTCACCCAAAAAGTCATATGTAACAAATAGTATGTTTATAACTGAATAAATATTAAAAAACACACCCACTTCTCACAACAAATCACATTAACCAAAAAATTATTGTGTTTAGGCACCATGAAAGTAACATAAAGAGAATAAAGACATTCTCAATCACTAGAAAGTGCAAACATCCAATAAATATTGTTAGCGTCATTAAGAAACCAACATCAGATATATCTCAAAAAACTTAAAAAATGTTTATATTGTCATTTCGATACTACACTACAACAACATAAATCCCCTTTTTTTTATCAAGTCTCCTACACCTAATTATGCATGTAGATAAAATTCCCTTAAATTGAGCAACATATATTATCATTAATGAGACATTAATCAAATGCATACAACTCACTAAAGGGATGCAATGTGTGGGATAAGTGGTCTAATAGAAAAATGTATCTCCTATATGATTAAAAATGTGGTTGGGAAGATGCAAAAGTCTCACTACTATAAAAACTTTTTCAATGACTTAAATGTAAACTCTAAAGACACAACAAAAATCATAGGCTACTCTGCACTAACAAGGAACAAGTTAACATCCAGATGAAATGTAGCACAGTGCAGAAAGCAACCTATTATGTAGAATAGTCAGAGAATATCACCAAATTGTTCATACGATACTGCAACAAACAGTTCTCCAAGTACAAATACCAGAGAAGCATAAGTGATCCACAACCATAACATGCATCCTTAAAATTAAGCGCCTAAATAGCTCAGACGATACTATAATACAAAAAAAAATCATTACAGCCAATTTAATGTAGTATTCTACCCATCCAGAATAATAGACAATATAATGTTGTTTCTAAATATTAACTTTTAGCTTAAGTTTTTGCCCCTGTGAATATAAAAACATAGGAAAATAATTTTTTGGAATGTTATTTTACTGTATACTTTTGATAACTTACTTATAGGTGGCAATGAATGTTACAAATAAAAAGAATAGAAATAAAATAATAGATTACCAGATAAGGAAGCCAAGTTGCATGTCATAACATTTTCTTTGTAGCTTTTCCAAGTTGAATTTGAGAGCAATGTAATTCGAGCCTAACCTTTAGCCTCTTTATTCTACAACTTCTATAGCACAGAACCACAAACCTGGGCTTCCATCTTCATATCTACCGTAACTATCTTGATCAATATGTGGCGCGATTGGCTTTATTTTAGTTCCAACCTTCTGCTAAATTCTATACTTGTGCAGTGGGATATATCCATCAGAGATACTTTCAAAAATTAGCTTGAAAAATAATTATATTCTTAAGTAATTCAACTAAGAAAACCCAATGGGATTAAAAAATCTAACTTATAGATTAAAGGGTAAATGCACAATAATCTGTCACCCCTGGGGACATTTCGGGGTGCAGATTCTTGTTAGTCTCGGCCGAGTAGAACTCAGCCGAGTCTAACACGGCCGAGTCATCGTGGCTGCCACGCGGCGCTAAGTGGCACCTACATGGCAGCGGACTCTTGGCCGAGAGGTACTCGACCGAGTTATACTCGGCCGAGTATATTGCATTATTTTAAAAGGCTAAAAATAGCCCGCTAGCCCCTCATTTGCACTTTGAGGGGCTAGATTTTAGCGTGTGGGGGTGAAAGTGACTACTCGGCCGAGTACTAGGTAGGCCCCC
>MU223839.1:2359375-2389372 GCA_018584345.1 Thuja plicata | reverse complement strand
TTTATCAGTTGCCACATGTCTTCACCTGTCATTGAATCTCCCTGACATAGCTCTTACGTGTCATAGGAATCCGTCATAACCGTTTTAGCCATGATCTCCTTACACACAATTCAAGATGCCGACACATAAACATTATTTGCAAGAAATACATTTTACAAAATAAATAATAAGAATAGGAATTATCCAAGGTTGAGACACCTTATTCCTAACACTTTTTAGGTAATTAGTCTCTCCCAAAATCTCTCTCCTGGGTGGCATTTTGAAGCTAGGGTTTCTAAACAAATGAATAGAGAATTTGTGTGTAGGAAATCAAATTACACACCAAACCCTAATGCTGATTTAATTCACAGGTGCTCAAAAATGTATTTTATAAGAAACTTACCCGTTCTGCAATTTTTGGACACAGATAGCAAACTTCCACCACTTAGCTCTACTTTGAAATACTCCGTTAATTTTTTCCCTTTTCAGACTTGACAACAATCTTATACACTATCTCAACTAAGCTTCAACATTTAATTCTTGTTACACCACATGCCTTGCCATTACTTTTTTTGCATTTGAAAATTCATGACCCAATGGCTCAGACAATTTTACTTTATCAGTTTAAACCCAATGGCTCAGACAATTTTACTTTATCAGTTTAAACCCTGACCGTCGATATCAACACTTACCACTGCATCCTGTGGCTAACTTTTATTAATAACAATCACTATCATTAGAGGACACATGGAGAGAAATCGCGTTGCCTTGATAGATAGATCAACATAATCTTTGGCTTGAGGCAACACAACCACCGTCCGATTGAAATTAACCTACCTGTAGATTACTTAATTGTTCCTTTTACTAACTGTAGCTTTCGACTCTCGTTCAAGACACGTGGCAGCTTCTCGCGTTCCCTTGGATGATAGATTGAATGTATCTTTGGTTTGAGGGAATACGACAATCATCAGATTAAAATCAACTTGCAACACCTTTATTAGCTTTATTAATGTTACATCAAGCCCGCTAGAGACACACGTCACTCAGTTGCATTGCCTTAAGAGATAGATTGACCACATCTTTGGGCTTAAGGTAATGCGACGACCGTTGGATTGAATCAAACTTGTAATTACTTTATCACCACTTTAAAATAGATGTTGGACCTGCCAGAGATACGTGGCAGCTAGTCATGTTGCCTTGGGTGATAGATCAACTGCATCTTCGACTTGAGGGAATATGACAACCGTTAGATCAAAAGGAAATTGCACGACATAAGATATAATATTTTAAAAGGCAGCAAGTACTTATACTTAGGAAAAACAGAGCATTTGGACTTAGGAAAAATTAAAAAGAAAGACACCTGCCTAACTTAAAAGACATGAAACATAACCTTTCAAGTGGCAAAGTGGCCCCATTTCAAACATAATAATAAAACACATGGGCCAATGTCACTTAAGTGAACAGTAAAGTAACTCGAAAAAAGAACAAGGTTATAAAGACTTAGAGCCTTTTGCCCAGAAAGGACAGAAATGACCTAGGATCTAGGGTTTCATGTATTCTTTGCTCATCATGCATGAATTTCAACCTTTTGAAGGAAAATTTGCACATACCTGAACAAATTTTGACAATTTAGGAGACAATCTTCCATTGGGAACCAAAATGTTGAACAAGACCGATAAATTAAAAATATATCCAACACATAGTTTGAGAGAACACTTGAAAGTTCTAGAATTGTTATGTCAATAGGTTGGGATGCAAGTGAACATCAACAAAACTAAGGTCATGATCTTTACCTTGAAGAGAAAAAAGGTTTTGTAGAATTTTTATTTGAAGGTAACTAGGCTTGCAAGTAGTTAATGAGTATAAATATCTTGGCTTTGATTCCCACAATAAGATCAATTGGGATACATGTGGAGAAAAAAGAATTCAAGGAGGATGAAAAGTTTTATACTCGTTATAAAATAGATACAAAAGGGTTGAACTAATGGATAGGAAAAATAAGAAAAGTCTTTTTCAATTATTAGTAGTGTCAATTGTGATATATGGGTGTGAAGTTTGGGGTGACAACACATCAATGATGAAGTGGAGACAAAAAAAGAGGTTACAAAAGAACCTAGTCACATGTAGTTTCAAAACAAAATTGTCAATTCCTAACAAGATTACCTCAAGAAAGGCTAACACCTATCTTATGAAGGTATTGGATGTTTTGGCTACTAATTTACTCAAAGAGGGTAGAGAAAATGGAGCTACCTCAATAGCACAAAATGACAATGAAAGGGAAATTAGAAAGAAGGAAGAACACATGGATGAAGCAAAGTGATAAATGGATGAATTAGTGGGATATTAAAATGAAAGAGTGTCCAAATACGAATCTAGGACAATCAAAAAATGCATGCAAGAAAAATTCAATGTAAGTATAATGTCTTAATATATATACCCTTATGATTTCACACTCTATTTTGGGCCCTTTCTTTAGTGTGTTTACTTTTGGGTCACTTCAAGCCTATTTGGCCTTATGTTAAGACCAAATCCTATGTCCTATCCCCTAGGTCTTTTTCACTACCCTTTTTTGTCCCCTTTTTAGTGGAATAGGGCTCTTAGTGCCCTATTCCCTCCAAAAGGGGCCCAAATTCAAACATGTGTAAGTGTTTGCTCCCACCATTTGTGATCCAATCCCAATACTTCATTTGACTATTAGAAGTTGTCCTAAATTGAGAAATACCTTGAGAACCTTATATAAGAAAATCATGTAGAATTCACAAACCCATCTAGAAATTCATTTTGTCATTCTAATTGAAGAATCCTTATTTAAATCAAGAGAAATCAGAGTTCAAGAAGCAACAAGCTACAACAACTTATATTTACATATGGGTTCATGATGGATTTTGTTATGATTTATCATGTTGTTGCATTAATACTTTGAGGACTTGTCTAAATATCATTACATCACCACCATTATCAATCCTAAGGTATAATATTTGTAATTCAACATTTCATTTGTGATTTAGCATCTACTCTACCAAGTGTAAAATCATCACTATTGTTGTGAAGGTGGAAACACCAACACGAGGCTTCACTTAGGTAATCCCCTTTGAAAAATAACAGTTTCCCTCTTATTGTGTGTGTTGGTATAGATTCGATAATCAAAAGTTGTAAATGTTAGAAAATACTGAGGGGGGGGGGGGGGAATCAGTGGCCTCAAAATTTTTCCAATTAATNTATTGTGTGTGTTGGTATAGATTCGATAATCAAAAGTTGTAAATGTTAGAAAATACTGAGGGGGGGGGGGGTGAATCAGTGGCCTCAAAATTTTTCCAATTAATCAACCCAAAAACTTAGTACCACAATATTAAGCCTCTAGTTATCTTTAGTCCTACAAGATGTATGCCTTCAAATAATCATAATAAATAACTACTGCTCGGAGTGCTCTGTTAAACCTTATTCTTAGTGTTTACCAAATAGCAGTCTTTCATTTACCAAAAAATAGTAAATTGCTTAGTGTATACCGATCAATCTAGATTAGTTGGGTGTAATGCAAAACACTAAAGTAATGACTCATAAACACAATGACACATGGATTTTTAACGTGGAAACCCTGTTAAGGGAAAAACTACTTGGGACCGGTAACCCAAAATTTTCACTCTTTTGAAGTGAGCTCGGCGAAGAGCCAACCATGTTAAAGGTTACAAACACACTGTTAGGTGTGACCTTGTTAGAGGATTTAAAAGATTAGTTTTTCACTTGATATTGGGCATCTCTATGCTACCTTTTATGACCAAACCCAATGTAGTTTGTCAAATGGTATCTGGCATCTCATGCTATCTTTGTGATCGAAATTTTTGATACTCCTTTGGATGTATCTCAATATAGAAAGGATCTTCAAATCCCGTTCGGTTAAGAGACTTTCTAAATTAATGGTTAAACTTAAACAATAAATGATCTGTTCACATATAGAACTTATACTTGCATATTTTTAGATCTATTGTAAGCACATTAAATCATTCTGATCAATATATCTTTTTAATACCTTTTCTCCACTTTTTGTTCTACTCGGTGATGTTGTGCTCTATTGCTCGGTGTCCGTAGAAATCTTTAGATCTTTCCTCAGCTTGATTGATCAAGACTATATGAAGTTGTTCTTCATCAGTTTCTCTTCAGAATCCTCTTTTTTTCATTCACTCTCCTTAATTCATAATGAATTAAGTTGTCTCTTTATATACATGATGTCATTGTTTCTCTCTTCTTGATTTTCTTGTTCTTGGTGTGATCCACAATCTTAGCCAATCTTGATTTAAAGCATAACTCCTATTTTATCTCATAGAAATCTTCTTGCCAACTGGATAAAACATATTTAAATCCTTTACTTATCTCTCGCTTTAACTTGTCGATTAAAACAATGTCAACAACCAGTTAAGTCTATCTTTAGCTCTGCAAGCTAGATATTTTGTCATTTATGAACTCCAATTAACTTTGGTGTTTTATCTCTTTAATAGCTTCGGTCAACACTTTAGTTCTCCTCGGGCTTCTCCATCAATGTTGTCTATCCTTTGGGCTTTACTGCAAAGTTCTGCTCATCAGTTAGCACTATAATTCTGGTAATTGGTAATGCTTGTGATTTTGCTTGTCGGTTTCTTTGCTCGGGCATCACTGTGACTTAGCTTTCGGTTATCTCTGTTTGTCGAGTTTCACTAGTCATCAATGTTTGAAGTCACTTAGTGAATTCTTGTCCTTTATGCATTACTAAAAGCATAATCTTTCTCTCTCTGATTCTCTGAAGTCTTTGACACTCTGATTATAACTGATTAGATTATATCAAGTTGACATCAATGACAATACAATCCATTAACTAATTTAGTGTCTTGCATTATCTTTCTGCATTTCAGTGATCAACTTAACATCTTCAAACATTCAATCAATTACATGTCACCAATCTCTCCCTTTGGCATTTATGGCCCAACACACTACATTATCATACTATATTATTACTAATACAATATGAAATATATTAGTTTCATCAATCTTTCCTATTGTAACTATTATAAATGTCTGGCTCTCTATAAGAATAAATAGCTTAGATTTGTTTCTTGCAGAGTGAGTTCTTCAATATTCAATCCCTTTACTAGATAGATGTAATAGCTTTTGTCTTTGTTCTGATATGTGTTCTACCTTGACTATTCCTCTTCTTGATAATCTATTTTTCCTATGACAACAATCTCTCCCTTTGTATGTGCTCTCTCCCTTTGTTACTTCTCTCCCTTAGATGGATATTTCATATGTAATATCTTCCTGATAATGAGATCATCTCTCCCTTATAATAATGACAATCTCTCTCCCTTTTGATAATGAGAATCTCTCTCCCTTTGACAACAATGGCAAACAATTTTCTTGTATATCATCTTTCATTCCCTTTTTATAATATACTCCTTGAATTTCCCTATCCATTAGCAATACATTGTCTTTGGTGTTCGGTCCAGATTTGTACCTTGTTGTGTACAGATGTATCTGTTGTTGTCCATCTCGGTGCTTGCATCAACATGAATGATCTTCTGATTGTGTGTAGGCTGATGCAACCTCCTAGTCATCTTACTCACCGATAGACAAGGGTTGTACCCCTAGTCTCTGCCTCAAGTACTCAAATGTATTTTTTGGTAATGGCTTGGTGAATATATCAGCTAATTGTTCCTTTGATTGAACATATTCTAGTATCACCTCTTTTTCTTGTACTTGTTCTCTTAAATAGTAATACTTGATAGCAATATGCTTAGTCTTAGAATGCATGTCTGGATTCTTAGAAATGTTAATTGCACTGGTATTATCACAGTTGATAATCACTGGTTCAAGAATCTTCATATTCATACCTTCCAACAATGGTTTGATCCATGCAATATTGGAGCAATTTGCAACAACATCCACATACTCTGCTTCTATAGTAGACTGAGAAATGCATCCTTGCTTCTTGTTGATCCATGTGACAAGTCTTTCACCCATGAAGAATGCTCCTCCAGTTGTTCTCTTTCGGTCATCAATGTTTCCAGCCCAATCAACATCTGTATAGACTTGTAGCTCAATTTTTCCTTCTCTTTTATACCATAAGCCATAGTCCTCGGTGTTCTTCAGATATCTCAGAATTCTCTTGAGAATAGTCATATGTGATTCTTTGGGATTAGCAGAGAATCTTGCAACTATTCCAACTGCATGTGCTATATCTGGTTTGGGATGAACAACATATATTAGTTTTCCAATCATTGATCTATACAAGGTCTAATTTACCTCATTTGATTTGTCTTCTTTTGTCAGCTTACATCCGATAGCCATAGGTGCTTCAACTCACTTGGAATCCTCCATCTTGAATATCTTCAACACTTCCTTGATGTACTTGGACTGAGTGATATATATGCCTGCATCTTGTTGAAGAATCTGTAGACCAAGAAAGAATTTGATTTCCCCAAACATAGACATTTCAAATTCTTTGTGTATTTCATTAGCAAAGGATTTGCATAACATTTCATTTCCCCCAAAAATGTTATCATCAACAAATATTTCAGCAATCAGAATATTACCATCGGTATCTTCTTTTAAGTATAGATTGTTATTTTCACTTGTTCTTACAAATTCAATGCTAATGAGATAGGAGTGAAGTCTTTCATACCAGGCTCTAGGTGCTTGTTTCAATCCATACAAGGCTTTATGTAGTCTACATACCATGTTCCTCTTGTCTGGATCAAAAAACCCTTCTGGTTGTTCAATGTATACCTCTTCTTCCAGTATTCCATTTAGGAATGCAGATTTGACATCCATATGGTATACCTTGAATCCTTTGAATGCGGCATAAACAAGTAAGATTATAACTCCTAGTCTGGCAACAGGTGCAAAGGTTTCTCCATAATCAATACCTTCTTCTTGTGCATACCCCTTGCATACTAACCTTGCTTCATTTATTGTGACTTCTCCATTCTCATTCATCTTGTTTCTGAATATCCATTTGGTACCAATGACATTCTTGTCATCAGGTCTCGGTACTAGTGTCCATGTACTATTCTTCTCAATCTTTTTTATTTTTTCATTCATAGCACTGACCCATTCTTCATTATCAAGTGCAGTATTAATAGATTTAGGCTCAAAATCACAAAGTAAACATTTAGTGTTTAGTGACTTACTTCTTGTTCTCATTCTAGCCTTCTTGTCTCCTATGATTTGATTTTGTGGATGATGTCTTCTGACATACTTGGCAAGTTTTGGTTCAGCTCTTTGTCCACTATTCTGATCATCTTCTTGACCTTTGTTTTGATCTTCATCACTCAGTACATTATCTTGAGTATTATTCTGCTTTTTGGTAATTGCAGCCTGATGCTCTAGTGCAATGTTTTGTTGCTCAGGAGCGATACACTATTGCTTGGGTAGAGTGTTAGGTTCTTCAATATAAACAAACCTATTTTAGTCCTCTCATTCTCTTCTGCTTTCCTTATCATTCTTTTCTACAAATTCATCTATCTTTATATTTGCACTTTCAATGATCTTGTTAGATGACTTGTTAAGACACTTATAAGCCTTGCTTTTGGTGGAATACCCTAGAAAGATTCCTTCATAACTTTTGGAGTCAAGCTTTCCATTTATATCATCCTTCAAAATATAACATTGACTACCAAATATTCTAAAGTAACTTACATTGGGTGTGTAACCACACCAAAGCTCATAGGGTGTCTTCTTTGTGTCCTTCAATTGTACTTTGTTCAATGTGTAGACATCAGTGCTGAAAACTTCCCTCTAGAAAGTTTGAGTGATGATTTTCTCAATCATCAATGTTCTTGCACAGTCAACAATTAATATGTTTCTCCTCTGAGAAATTCCATTTTGTTGTGGTCTTCTTGGTGCAGAAACCTATCTTTTAATTCCATGCTCGTTACATAAATTAGTGAATTCATCTGAAATAAATTCCCCTCCTCTATCTGACCTTAAGCATTTCAATTTCCTATCACTTCATTTTTCTACCATAGCCTTATACCATTTGAACATCTTGAATGTTTCTGATTTATCTTTTAAGAACATAACCGTCATCATTCTAGAATAATCATCAACAAAGAGAATGAAATACCTATCTCCATAGTAACTCTTTGTCCTCATGGGTCCACATAGATCAGTATGGACTAATTATAGAATTGCATTAGATGCATGGGCTTTACTCTTGAAACTAGACTTTATCATCTTACCTTTTTGAAAATTCTTGCAGATGATATGCTCGGGCTTTGACATGCTCGGTAAGCCTCTGACTTTTCTTTTATTGCTTATCTTTATCATGTTGTCAAAATTCACATGACACAATCTTTTGTGCCACAACCATATGTCTTCATTTATAGCCATTAAACAAGTGGTGTTAATGTCACCAAGATAGAAAAGGTTACCTTTTGTCTGCTCACCAGTTTCGATCAACCTTCCTGATTCATTGAAGATATTTGCCTTCTTATTCTCAAATGCTACTCGGTGACCTATATTATTCAGCTGTGAAACACTTAAAAGATTATAATTCAGTCCTTTTACCCAGTAAGAATTTTCACATTTGATCAGGGTATTTAACATTATGGTTCCTTTACCTTCAACTGGACAAGGTGTGTCATTACCCATTCTTACTAAACCACCATTATATTATTCAAAAGTTTCAAACTTTTGCTTATCACCGGTCATGTGGTGAGTGTAGTCACTATCTATGATCCAGACATCATTCTTACTAACCTTAGATATGAGTGCAGTTTCTACACACCTTTCTTCTTCTTCATCTGAATCATCCTTCATGGCTACAATTACCATCTTAATGTCTTCTTCAGTCTTGAGATTTGGTGTCAGTATCATCATCTTTGTTCTCATCTAGGTAACAAGATTTATTTCCTTTTTCCTTGTAGTCTTAGGTATCTCTTCATTCAGTTTGTCGGTTGCTTCGGTAATCTCTGTTATCACCTCGGTCAAACTTCTTTTCATATGTTTTGTCATTACTTCTTTCATGTTTTCTTTGGTTAGGACATCTTGTAGCAAAGTGTCCAACCTCTTTACATTTAAAACATACAAGTGGTAATTTACCTTTGTATCTACCTTTGCCACTCTGCAATCTTCTTGCCATTAGTGCTTCAATCTCATCAAGTCCTTGATCCTCATTATCACTTTCACTATCATTTCTAATAGTGCGTCTATGACTTGACTTACTTATTTTCAAAGAAGATTTGAATGCAGATTCTATAGATGGTAAGATACTATTATCAAAGTTATTCATCTCAAATGAAACCAGTCTACCAATCAGACTATCTAGAGTAACTGTATTGTTTGCAATTGCTCTCGCTTCTTGTGTAGCAGAAACTCTAATAACATATACAAGCATTAAGGTTCTTAAGATTTTACTTACCACTGTCTCCTCTTCAAGTACACCTCCAACTCCTCGGATAGCATTGACTACCTCTTTGATTCTGTAACTATATTGAGTGATATTTTATCCTTCTTTCATCCTTAGATCATCAAACCTCCCTCTTAGGCTTTCTACCTTAGCTCTTAGTACATTAGCATCTCCTCCATGTACCAGATTCAACTTATCCCACATTTTCTTTGCAGAGGTGCATGTTTTGACATCTTCAAACTTAGCATTAGAGAGTGATGAGGAAAGTTCTATCATCATGCAATTATGCTCATGCTTTTCTCTCAATTGCTCAAAAGTATGAGGTCCTGTAGGCAACACATATTATGTATCAAGGTGTTGAGTAACATCATTACCAATACCTTATAGGTGGAGTCTTATTTTGCTTTTCCGTGATGCAAAGTTGTCTTTATTCAACTTGGGCACATCTCGTTTGTTCATCTTGCGATCTTTTGCTTGAGTTGTTGAACTCCCTTTCTAAGAACACAAGCTCTGATACCAATTATTGGAAATAAATGAGAGGGGGGGGGGGGGGGGAATTAGTGGCCTCAAAAAAATNGGGGGGGGGGGGGGTGAATTAGTGGCCTCAAAAAAATTCCAATTAATCAAACCAAAAACTTAGTACCACAATATTAAGCCTCTAGTTATCTTCAATCCTACAAGATGTATGCCTTCAAATAATCATAATAAATAACTACGACTCGGAGTGCTCTGTTAAACCTTATTCTTAATGTTTACCGAATAACATTATTTCATTTACCGAAAAATAGTAAATTTCTTAGTGTATACTGATCAATCCAGATTAGTTATGTGTAATGAAAAACACTAAAGTAATGACTCATAAACACATTGACACATGGATTTTTAACGTGGAAACCCTATTAAGGGAAAAGCAACTTGGGACTGGTAACCCAAAATTTTCACTCTTCTGAAGTGAGCTCGGTGAAGAGCCAACCCTGTTAAAGGTTACAAACATACTGTTAGGTGTGACCTTGTTAGAGGATTTAAAAGATTAGTTTGTCACTTGATATTGGGCATCTCTATTCTACCTTTTATGACCAAACCCAGTGTAGTCTGTCAAATGGTATCTGACATCTCAGGCTATCTTCATGATCAAACTTTTTGATACTCCTTGGGATGTATCTCATTATAGAAAGGATCTTCAAATCCTGCTCGGTTAAGAGACTTTCTAAATCAATGGTTAAACTGAAACAGTAAATGATATGTTCACATATACAACTTATACTTGCAAATTTTCAGATCTATTGTAAGCTCATTAAACCATTCTGATCAATATATGTTTTTAATACCTTTGCTCCACTTTTTGTTCTGCTTGGTGATTTTTTGCTCTGTTGCTCGGTGTCTGCATAAATCTTTAGCTTTTTCCTCAACTTAATTGATCAGGACTGTATAAAGTTGTTCTTCATCAGTTTCTCTTCAACATCCTCTTTTTTTCATTCACTCTCCTTAATTCATAATGAATCAAGTTGTCTCTTTATAGACATGATATCACCATTTCTCTCTTCTTGATTTTCTTGTTCTTGGCATGATCTGCAATATTAGCCAATCTTGATTTAAAGCAAAACTCTTATTTTATCTCATATAAATATTCTTGCCAACTGGATAAAATATCTTTAAATCCTTTACTTATCTCTGGCTTTAACTTGTTGATTAAAACAATGTCAACAACCAGTTAAGTCTATCTTTAGGTCTGTCAGCTAGATATTTTTTTGTTTCTAAACTCCAGTTAACTTCAGTGTTTTAACTCTTTGATAGCTTCAATAAACACTTCAGTTCTCCTCGGGCTTCTCTGTCGGTGTTGTATGTCCTTCGGGCTTCACTGCAAAGTTTTGTTCATCGGTTAACACTGTAATTCTGGTCGTCGGTAATGCTTGTAATTTTTCTCGTCAATAATGCTTGTCAGTTTCTTTGCTCGGGCATCACTGTGACTTAGCTTTCGGTTATCTCTATCCATCGGGTTCCACTAGCCGTCGGTGTTTGAATTCACTTAGTGAATGCTTGTCTTTTATGCATCACTGAAAGCATAATCTCTCTCTCTCTCTCTGATTCTCTGAAGTATTTGACACTTTGATTATAACCAATTAGATTATATCAAGTTGACATCAATGATAATACAATCCATTAATTGATTTAATGTCTTGCATTATCTTTCCGCATTTTGGTGATCAACTTAACATCTTCAAACATTCAATCAGTTACATGTCATCAGTAAATCACATATAACAGACTAAGACACATAGTCCCAAAGTTCAAATAGGCAAAAAACCCTGAACTATGCCAATTATCTATCATGTATGACACTTTTAGACTAAATTTTGAAGGGAAATATCTATAGAGCCTCTTAATATAGGATATGAAGCATCAACTAACAAATATACCTATAGGAATAGGGTTCCTAGATGTCCATAGTTCAACACTTTCAACACCATATTTTAAATATAGGATCCTCTCTACATCTTATTTCTAGATCTGAGCTTTTGTGTTGATTTATTGTTGATTTCCTACCATTTTACCTAGAAATTCCATTTTCATGTCAAATCATATCAAACAAACAAAACTTACGTTGCAATTTATGTCATTTTCACACTTACACATTACACTCTATGCATTTATACAAAAACTCGTGACTAGGATTTCATGGTTCCAACTTCAGAGACAACAAAGATAAAACATTAGATAGGCTATCTAATGTTTCATATTTGTTGTCACTAAATTTGGAACCATGAAATCCCATTCATATATTTTTGTATAAATGCACAGAGTGTAATGTATAAGTGTGGAATTGGCACAAAATGCAATGTTTGATACTACATTTAAAAAAGGGAAGAATGAATCAAAATGTCCAACTCTCCTTAAGGACTGAAATTGAAACTTATAATTGGTTGTTCCCTCAATGAATGTTAGAAGTAGTGAGAGAATAATATTCTAGTGTATATTTATAGGCTATGGCTTCTATTTCCAACATTACAGTAGGCATGTGGACAAAGCAAATTAAGAGGTAAAAAAAATTGTATCGAGCATTTAAATCCTTTGTATGAGCATGCACTAAAAGAGAACTATATAGGAACAAAAATAAAATAAAAATGAAAAATGTTAATGGCTTTGATAAGGACTAGTTCACACTAGCTTAGGTATGAACTAGAAGGTGAACAATTCCTAAAGAGGAATAAACAAATAAAATATGTTGTTTTTGTACTATGGAGGTAGTAGAGACAATGACAACACCTCATGGAGTGTCCATCTTAGATAGACATTACAACTAATGGCATTGATCTTTTGAAAGTGGGATCCTTGAATAACCTATTTGAAGAAAAAAGGATAGCAAAAATTGAAGATCATAGGTCCAATTGAAAAGGGAGATCAAGTAGGTGTTGTGTGGACAACCTACTCGTTTGGGATTTTTTTATTAGTAGTGAGATTAGTTATTTAGTGGTCCCATGAGTTGTTTGGATATGTTATAAAAAAGTATCATTCCTTCAACAATGGTGTAATAGTAGATTAGATCTAAGGGGATCACACATGTATGAATCTAGTATAGATTTATCAAAGATTCAAGATTAATTTCAAAATAATCATCTTCTCCTCCAATATAAAGTGTACTATCTCTAAACATATCTTCCCTTCGTCATCTTATTTCAAAGGTGATACCCACCACCAACCTAGTTCTGGTTTGCTTATTTTTAGTTCCCACCTTAGACTTCAATCATGAGATTTCCTTGGAGTTTACTTGTGAATTATTTCCCCTTTCCCCTCTACTTTAGTTGCAATAAGGATCTCTTGATTAGTGGACAATTGTGAACCAAAAGAAATAAAAGGAGGTTTTTCAATGAAGAGGAAAAGTAGTAGCTTCATCTTTTTAAAAATCTCATTGTTGTCTTATACTAGCAATTTTTTTTCTTTGAATCTTAAAAGGAAGTGGAGATTCAACTTTATTTTTCTTGTAGACCTTATGGCAAGACATGTTATCAATTAGTGCCAAAACACTTAGTCACTTATATGATTACAGTGTTGAACGAGCCAACAACTTGAAGTGCAACCCAAACAGTTGCAATGTTGACCGAGCAGATAGTGGAAATCAGTATCACCCGAGTCACCAGTGTTACCTAAGTTGCATACTAGCTTTGAGTGATCAATGTAACCTGAGCACCTAGTGTAGCATGAGTGTCAGAGATTGTCAGTTCACTATGTCGCCCGAGTGTCAGCATATTTCCCGAGTATCATTATTGGGTCAACTTAGTTCTTGTTGTTGGATATCAATTTGTATTATGGAAGCTGACTTAAGAAGGTAACTGATTTGGATAAGGTATATATGTAAGGTAATTTGTTATCCAAATTGAGAAAGCAATAGTAGAAGTAAGATATGCAAATATGAATTGGTAGATTGATTATAAATCTACATCAGTGTAAAAGGAACAACAAAGAATCATATATCACATTCAGGTGATCAATATTATTTCAAAGGATCTTATTCAACAAATTAAAGTTGCATAAAAAATCATCCACTAGTTCATCCTAATAGGTGTATTAGCAAAATCCTTTAACCAGGTGGACTTAACAGTCCTTTTTCAAATATCCTAACAGAGTTGAATACTTAATTATATTGTACAAATACTTTCACAAGGTGGACCTAACAGTCCTTATTGCTCCTAACAGGGCAAACCATCAAAAGTGGTCAATTGTAAGCTTTAACATGCTAAATTTATACTGTAGTACTAAATCTTGTGGGTACCATCCCCACCCTAGTTTTAATTTCTATTTGGAAGGTTTCTGGGTAACCGAATATTGTGTCAAGTGTTGTGGATGTTTATTACTTTTCTATTTCATGCATGCAATTAGATTAGACAATCTAATAAAGGATAAAAGAGAATAAGTTTTATTGGTTCCTGATTCACCCTCCCCCTCTCATTCACCTAGCCTCAATATATTTCCAACAATTGGTATCAGAGCTAAAGGTTCTCTTGTCTAAAGTTTAACAACTTGAGAAAAGATCAGAGGCAACAAAAATATACAGATTGGAGAAATCCATTGAAAATGAAAAGCTAGATCTACAAGTGGCCATGGATCAAATCAGAAAACTCAAGGAGCAACTCTCTCATTCCCTGAAAAGGAGAAAAGATTTAGCAGTGCAAATGAATGGTAAAAATTACATAGAAGAAATAATTGAAGATTTATTCAAAGAAAGAAGTTTTGAAGAAGCTGATGCATCCATTAAAGACCTACTTGCAAAGAATCTCAATTTATATGAAGAAGTCAGAAAGTTGAATAGAGAATAAGAAATTCATTTAGTAAGAATATGTGAAGTCATGGAACAAAAGAACCGAGCAGAAAATGATAGAGAAATGACATGAGAGGATAAAAGATTTCTAAGTACAAGATTAGAGGAAAAAGAAAATGAAATCCATCATTTGTCACTTCAGCAAGCAGATATGATAAATCAACTCAATAGTTCAAATCAAGAAGTTATCAATCTAAGGACTGAAAATGAAAGACTGTAGAATGATCTCAATACTGAAAAAACAAACCAATGAAAGTATAATGAACTCACAGGTAAGCACGGATCAGTTGACAGAGAAAACTCAATTTAGACATAATGGACAGACTAGATTAGGTTATACTAAACAAGGTGAATCCTCACAGCAAGGAGCTCAAAAGAACAAGAAACCTACATGTAATCATTGTGGTAAGTTAGGGCACACAACAAATAAGTTTTGGAGCAATGGAAAGTCAAATTTTAATGGTAAATGCTACATGTGCAACAAACATGGACATAGGGAAACTGAATGCATTGAGAAACCTAAGTTTGAAGGAAAATGTTTCATTTGTAACAAACAAGGTCACAAGTCTTCTGAGTGCAGAACTAAGAAATGGAACCCTGCTGAACAATTAGCTAAATCAATTTTTGGTTGGGATTACAACACATGGAGCATATGTTGTCATTATGGTGAATATAGGCATATTGGTGCAAATTGTGCAGAGACTCGCCTTAGAAAAAAGAATCCTACTAAGAGATGTTATGTGTGTAAACAACTCAGTCATCTAAGCAAGAATTGTATGAACAAAGAAAAAGTGGATACTGGTTTTGAGAAAGGCAAAGCAAAAGTTTTTGAAATCAAAACATAGATGAGTTAGCAGTGGGAAAGGAAGTCTCCTGAGAATTCAAACCAAAACAATGAAGGATCGAATGACACCCAAAACAGTGAGTTAGGTGGATCCACTATCTCTGAATAAATATGCAAGGAGATAACTGGAACTGTGCATACAAGCCATCATACATCAGTTCCAGATATGCTAGCAGGTCCAAATCTGCATATTGATGCACTAGGACACATTATGGTTTTATCCGAGTCAGGATCTCAGTTACATTCGAGTTACTCAGGCTTAACTGAGTTAAGTCGGGTTGTATGGTTTCGAAGATGTAAAGGTTAGTTTTCGCCGAGCTTCCGAGCAAGCTTGGGAGAACTACCCGAGTTGTCTCAACTACTATGTACAGAGAATTTAATGAAAATCTTTGATGAAATTTCTCATAAATGATGGAGTAGAAGGGTTATTGTTTATAGTTTACAAAGTGATTAAGAGCTAATAGCGATCTTAGAGCAAATTTGTGTTTGAAAGCTTTATTTGTAGCAAAGTTTTATCAATCCTCTGAGAATTATGGTGTGTTCATCCAACAATAAGGTCAAGAAGGGATCCAAGATGTTAGTAAGGAATGTTGTCTGTGAACTGCCAAAGTTCAAACTTCATCTAGTGATTGCAGAAGAGACATATCTGATGGGAGCCCATTCCCAAATTCCTCTGAAGGTACTATTGATTAATAACATTCGAGCTTTCTATCATTGCACCATTCAACAGCTAGGCACACTAAAGATGAAGCATATGAGAAAATTTGTGTAGATGAAAATCTGAAGCCAGAACACAAACACCTTGAAGTCAAGGGTTTAACCCACATTTTGGATATACCATAGAACTTTCAGATAAAGTGAATTAGATTTTTTTTGAGGCATGTTCATGACATGCATCTCTAGTTGGAGCAACCAGTGAAGATCACTAAGACAATGGTACACCGTGTGATAGGGTACCCAATTCTTGACAAATCCAAGGCAACCAAAACCCTACCCCGGGATGACCTAGCCAAGAAAACTCTTGCCGAGTGGGATGGAAGAGGCATGAAATTGAAGTTTGGTATTCATGTAATTGCACACAAGATATAAAGTTTTAGCCAACCAAACGGTGTACCATGTGAGGCTGTAGGCTTGGCATACAAAGTGGTCAAGAACAATCTTTCATTCGACCTTGTCGAGTTGCAACTCATCCAATTAAGCAAAAAAATGGAGAGCATCTGGGCATCCAAGACCAATCCGTGTAAGTTTGGTTCACTCTTGGTATGCATATTCTTTTATGTTCATAAGTTTTTCCCTTCCAAAGGCACAATTGTAATGAAAAAGGCCATAACCATAGTTTATTAGATAAATGAATTTATAGCAGAATTATGAGATAATTTTGAGAGCATCATGGATGCATACTTTGAGAGTTTCAGAGAGAAGATACAAAATAGATACATAATCCCTAAACAATTGGTAGAAGACTATAAGAATGATATTTTCTTCCTAGTTGACTGTGACAAGGTATACATTCAAGCAGTTAAACCTAGGGTTGCATGGGTGAAACCTCTTGCATATGAGGTTAACATAGATGAGACCAGAGACATTATTGAAGCTCTTGTGAATGAGCCAGTTGACCCCAAAGCACCATATTTTTGTACTTATGAATAAGAAAAGGGCATAATATCTTTGGAAATTGAGATTCCTAAAATCTTGAAAAGAGGAAGAAAGAGAATTGAGAAGGTTGGAAAGAAATATGGAAAGTCTTCTGACTTTCCTCCTTCAATCATTGAAATCAAAGGAGATGACATAAAGATAGAAGATGATGAATCTAAGAAGGAAGAAGAGGTAGAAGCAAAGCCTCCTAAGAAGAAAAGGCTAGCCCCCAAGAAAACACCTAAGGCCTCTAGCCCTGCTTTCACTAGATCTAGAAGAAGACTGAGATTTCCTAAGGAAGATGATGAAGAAGAAGAAGATACAGTCATATTCAAGAAGCCACCACCTACCTTTGATCAAAGGATTGAAGATTTGAAAGGAGGTAGTGGTATGAGATCTCTCAAATCATTGAAGTATGTTACCAGAACCAAAGATGAGTAGAAGATGATTGAGGATGCATTAGTAGAGAAAATGGCAATATGGAAGTATGATCCATCTGAATTGAAAAGCCATATGACTGAAGACCTTCTCAAGGCAATCACAATTCACTGGCACATTGTAGTTCAAATTGAAAAGGACATCATTATGCAAACCTTGAAGCAAGGCATGCCTACTATAACTAGTAAAAAGGCAAAAGATGCTATGACTCAGTATGAGAGTAATCACACTCCAAGGTTTAGGACTTTTCAAAGCTTAAGCAAGAGAATAGAAGATGTTGTGCAGGCCACAACAAAGAAATGGAAGACAATTTTTGAAATCAAGGAAGAAGATAAGGTAGAGAAATAGAGTACATACCCTCATGTGCAGGTCAAATATGAAGAGTTACCTGAGGTTCAGACCATTGAAGAATATAATGTTGAACAGATTATAGTAGAAGTGATGGCATCCCTACCCCAATCACCTATTCAGAGTGTGTAATCTCTAAGCAAGGAAAAGACTACAAAATCTACATCAAGTCAAGTAGGAACCGAGCATCAGGCTCTACCTACTACTGGGCCAATCCAAAATGAGTCACATAAGGTCACTATGAATATCTCTACATTTGATACAAATTCTACAGTTGGTGCAAAGAATGTCAATGACCTATTTCAACTGAATACTAAGGAGAACACTGAGGATGGAAAGGTTAAGGATGATGATGGGAAAGGCAAAGAAATCACTCCTTCACCTCATCCCAAGGTCACGGGTAAAGAAATAATCACTGATGAAATTGATCTTGAGGAAGACATTGTGATTCCTAATTGGGATCTTTCTACTTGAAAGCCGAGAAAATAGATATACTTGGTGAGATGTGGAAGAAAAGAGCAAGACAACAGAAGCTCCGAGCTGAGAAGAAAGGAATAGAGTACTGGAAGATATCAAAGGTATATTCCTTGATTCTCTATAAATTTAAGTCAATGAGAATGACTCTATTATGGACTAACTTTTTGACATAGTTGACAAGTTCAACATAGATGTTAATGGTTAGGAGAAATTACTGCAGAAGGCAGAAAGGAAATTTGAGAATAAGGTTCTAGAGAATGTTGCAAGAAAGATTGAAATAGATCAAGTAAAGCTAACATATGCCATTATCTCTCTGGAAACCACTGTGAATAATGTTGTATCATTATTTGTAAAGTTGAGTGACACTTCCAACTTTACCATGGAAATCAAGAACAAGATGGAAAAGATAGACAATGATTTGAAGGAAAGTGCAAACTAGTTGGCACTTGATCCAAGTTCAAGCTCAACACATTTTGTCAAGATCAAGTATCTTACTAATCTGCAGGATGAGTTACTAAGGGAAGAAAGTAGAACAAGGGAATACCTTACAGCTATACAAAGCCAACTCCTTCCACACATGGATGTCATGCATAAATATATTGCTCATGCAAAGACACTCATACATGATAACAACTTTTTCAGTTGCAGAGCTTATAATGGAGTTGTCAGTAGAGATTCAGATTGAGTTGCACATCCTGAAGGTGTTGCAAGATAATTGGGACAAGACTTTGTCTCAAATTTTGAAGGTACATTGTGACTTCCTATCATATTTTGGTATTACCTTGTAGTTATGCTTTTTGGCATTTGTCTCAAAAACAAAGGAGAAAGATAGGAAATATATGTATATATAAGGAGAAAATATATTACACACACACACACACACACACACACACACATGAGGAAATACATGTACAAAGCAGAGGAAGATATACATTGCACATAATCAAAAACAATTTTTCAAAAACAGAGTTAGTTGCAACCAAGTTACAGAGCAGTTGTCAAAACCTGAGCAAGTACCCAAGCACATGGTAAGGGGGAGTTTTGACTCAGGAGTTTGATCAGAATTTTTGGTATGATAAGTGTTTTTGTCACTAATTCCAAAGGGGGAGATTGTAGATGTTATGGCAAGACATGTTGTCAATTAGTGCCAAAACACTTATTCACTTATATGATTACAGTGTTGACCGAGCCAACAACTTGAAGTGCAACACGAGCAGTTGTAGTGTCAACCAAGAAGATAGTGGAAATCAATATCACCCAAGTCACCAATGTACCTAAGTTGCATACCAACTCTGAGTGATCAATGTGACTCGAGCACCCAGTGTAGCCCGAGTGCCAGGGATTTCCAGTTCACTATGTCGCCCGAGTGTCAGCATATTGACCAAGTATCAGTATTGGGTCGACTTAGTTCTTGTTGTTGGATATCAAATTGTATTATGGAATCCAACTTAAGAAGGTAACTGATTTGGATAAGGTATATATGTAAGGTACTTTGTTATCCAAATTGAGCAAGCAATAGAAGAAGTAAGATATGCGAATATGAAGTGGCAGATTGATTAGAAGGCTACAACAGTGTAAAAGGAACAACAGAGACTCATCTATCAAATTTAAGTGATCGGTATTATTTCAAAGGATCTCATTCAACAAATTAGAGTTGCTAGCAGATCATCCACTGGTTCATCCTAAGAGGTGTATCATCAAAATCCTTTAACCGGGTGGACTTAATAGTCCTTTTTCAAATCTCCTAACAGAGTTGCATACTTAATTGTATTGTACAAATCCTTTCACAAAGTGGACCTAAAAGTCCTTATTGCTCCTAACAGGGCAGGCCATCATAAGTGGTCAATTGTAAGCTTTAACAAGATAAATTTATACTGCAGTACCAAATCTTGTGGGTACCATCCCCACCCCAGTTTTACATTCTATTTAGAAGGTTTCTGGGTAACTAAATACTATGTCAAGTGTTGTGGATGTTTATTGATTTTATGTTTCATGCATGCAATTAGATTAGACAATCTAATGAAGGATAAAAGAGAATAAGTTTTATTGGTTCCTGATTCACCCCCCCTCTCAGTCACCTAGCCTCAATATATTTCTAATCCCACCTTAGACTTAAATCAATGAGATTTCCTTGGAGTTTACTTGTGAATTATTTCCCCTTTCACCTCTACTTTAGTTGCAATATAGATCTCTTGATTAGTGGACAATTGTGAACCAACATAAATAAAAGGAGGTTTTTCAATGATGAGAAAAATTAGTAGCTTCCTCTTTTTAAAAATCTCTTTGTTGTCTTATACTAGCAGAATTTTTTTTCTTTGACTCTTCAAAGGAAGTGGAGATTCAACTTCGTTTTTCTTTCCTTCAATAGCAAAAAGGTTCCCCTAGATAACCTTTTGTTTAACTATAATCTCCTTAGTTGTTTTAGTCTTTCTTCTAGGTGAGGCTTTAATTTTCTTTATAGAAGGAGAAAGAGAATATTTATCCTCTTGATCCTTTTTCTTTTTAGGGGACTCCTCACCTTTCTTCTTTGTAAAGGATACAACATGGGTTTTCTATAGGTTTCTTTTGTTTTTCATTCACAACAACCTTTTCTTTACCTTTGGTTTGGTTTTCTGTTGAAGGTTTCTCTGTCTTCTTGGTATGAGAAGGGGAGACAATCTCTTGGGATAATTTATAACCTCTAGTCTTGGTTGCAGAAAAAGTATTTTGAGGTTCCTCCCTCTCACTTTCTGAGGATTCTAACTTAGAAGTTTTTGAATATTTTGAGGTATGTTCATGAGAAAATGAATTAGGGTTTCTTGTTCAAAATCACACACTTGTTTTATAGTCTCCCATTTTTCCTTAGTCTTTCTTTCATCCCTTAATTTTTGGCCTCTTGGACCTAAGTTTACATGTTTGATTTGACTCTCTTAATTTTAAGAAATTTATCCTAACTCACATCTTCAATGTAAATACCCAAGCTTCTATTTGCAAGTAATGTGATCAAGAAATTTGTGAAAGTGAGGTATCCTTATCTTTCTTAATTTCAACCACCATTATGAATAAGAAGTGGGAAAGATAACCGGGCATGCTCACTAGTATCCCATAGCATAGATTACTAAGGAGTTTGAAGTGATGGGAGTGTAACTATTAGGACTTCCAAATTTTAGGGTTTCTTTGTTTCTATCTGAATAGATTTTTTTCTTATAAAAACCTTTTGTCTAAAAAGCCTAGGTCATTTTCCTTTTAGGCTCTACATTGTAATATGGTCTTGATTGGTTCTCATGGGTCACTAGTCACCATAGTTACAACTTGAGCCATCTTAACCATTTTAGTGACCGACCCCTTCATCCTAAGGATTCCCAATTTCTCTTTCACTACTTTATTTTCATAAATCTTTGGTCCTCAAGCTTAAGATTTATTTCCTTGGCTAAGTCCCCATTATTCTTTATGATCATGTGTTCCTAATGTTGAGTCCTTATGACATGTGTTTAAAAATTATTTCAAGTTTTATATCTAGTGTGATAATTGGAGGGCCTTATTGTCCACATCATCATTTTTGTTGGGACTACGCTTTCATTAAAACTCTCTTGAAGTCCCAAATCTTGAGTGAGATCCTATGTGGAATTGTTCATCCATTGGGAAGGCTTGAAAGTTTTAGCATACCAACATAATTGGTAATATGTCCTACATGGACATCCATGTCAAAAAATAGTAAAATTTATTGGAAGTTATTATTGTACTAGAACCTTTCTAAGGTTATAGCACCCAAATGGAGAAGGGAGAAGTTCCATGTGACAAAAAATGTCATTTTGTTGAAGCTTCTTCATTTGTTGGAAATTTTTTAAGGTTCTAAAACTCAGGGAAAAAAATTTAGTGATGACATGGATGGGTACTTGGCCAAAATATGGATTTTGTTGGTACTTCTAGATTTCTTAGAACTCTCACATTGCTCCAAAAGAGTAATCAATGTCTAATATTTTCCATGTCTATTCAAAGGTTAATAATGTTAACAAATTCAAATGCCAATGTGGATAAATAAGATATCTCAGATGGCACAATAGCATCCTACTAAATATTATGCATGCATTGGAGCATTCCTAAGGCTTTAGAAAAGTGGAAAAAACAAGAAACATGGAAAATTTGCCAAGTCAAAAGGTGTACCTAGTTGGAGACTATTCAAAATTATTTGAGAACCATTGATTTGACCTAATTGGCGACCATAATTCAAATTTGTGATAGTTGTTCCTTGTCAGACAGTTAATACACAAAAATCAATATTGATGGTTCCAATATGAACAATTTATATCATTTTTTTCAATTAAGTAGGCATAATTCAAAAAGAGTAATCAATTGTAGAGGTATTTGAGAGAAAATAAACATTTAGTCTAGAAGATTTCTAGAGATCAAAGGTTTCCATTTTGAAAAGTTTGTGCCACTAAAACAGTAAGTTTCAACATTTATCTCTAATCTCCTATCAAGGTTAAAGGTTTCATAGGATCTCCTGTAAGTTCTGAGATATTGTTAATTGTCCTTTTTCTCGTTAGTTGAGCCTTAATTTAGTGCCCATTTGTCATAAATTTTTTGAGACTATTCAAAAGGCCCTATATTTTCTACCATAAACCAAAAGAAAACATGATTCCAAAACCCTAAGCTACAAAAATGGCTAGTTAATCAAATAAACCAATTAGACCCAACAAATAACATGAATTTTATGGTGGCCTAGTTGATCAGTTGATAGAATCATTAAAAACATGATGCAAAAAATATGGAGCTGCTCTAGACATTGATAAACTAGAAGACAACCAAAGTAATTGTAGAAATGCTACCCTACCTATAAATAGATATTCCTACTTCAAATATCCCTTTAGAAAATGTATGAGGAAGACCCCTTTCTGCAAATCATGGCAGTTAGGGCTGGCATGACTGGTGGTGCAAAATATTTTCATAAATGTAGATTTGATTAGGGACTAGCAAGAAGTTATGTGGTAGAATAACAAAAAAATTACACAAGGGAAGGAAAACCCTTGATCAAATTGGAGAAGGCATATATTTACAAGGTCTTAATGCTTGATCCTGAATGGGAAGTAAAGATTGACCTAATTGGGCTTACCGGGGAATATGAAATTGTGTGTGTAAATATTGTACCTACAAGAATTTGCAACAAAACACTTCAATATGTCATTAGATCAATTGTTAGTCACATCAAAATCAATTGAAAAGCATAATGAACCAAAGGAAATTGACATATTGCTTCCTATTTAGAAAGAGTTTGATATATCTAGGATATTTCTCTCAGAATATGCATTACATAAATGACAATTCAATACTAAAATAGAAGATTCATTAAGAAACACATCTACATTAATGCAATTGAGATAGAATTGATGAAAGATTAGATGAACTGAGATAAGAAATGGATGAAAGGATAGAAGAATTGAATGATCTAGATACAAGTTAGATGTATTTCATTATTCAAAAGCTATATCTCTCTTAATGCCTTGATCATGTGTTTATTTATAAATTTCCAAGTTTAAGAATTGGGGGTAAATGACTTGAATTTGAATTTGATGGTTGAGATCAATCCTCAATGAGTGGCTGAGATTAGGACTCTGAGTGATCCATGTGATTGGAGCTCATTGGAGGAAATTGAGCTACTTGTCCTTTTGCGAGTTGAGTGTATAATATGACATTTAATTTATTTAATTAATTAATATCACTAGCTATGTGTATTTTTGGTTTTGATTTAATTAATTAGCTAGGAGTATTAATCGATGAATGATCCTTGATGAATGATCTTTGATGCTTGATTAATACTCAGGGCAATTTTATTGAGATTTAGGCCTATTGATTAGAATAGACCATTTTTAGGTGATTACATTTTCCCCTCTTTGAATCGATGTGCAATAAGCGTGTTGATTCAAAGAATGTCTGATGTTGATTTCAGAGAATAGTTTGATATAGAGTGATGAAACTACTCCTAATTTGATGATTGAGAACTCCAAGCTTGATTGAATGAAATTCAATTGATGATATCAGTTTTGAAGTTGATTGGACAAATTCTGATAGTATCGACTTTGAAATTGATCAAACGAAGGTTGATTGAAGAGATTAGTTCCGCACTTGATTGAACGGAGGACAATTGATGATATTAGTTCCGAACTTGATTGAAAAAAGACTGATAGTAGTGACTCTGAACTTGATTGAATAAAGGTCAATTTAAAATTGGTAATGCCCTTGATCAATGTGATTCATTTTGATTAGACAAGATCTATGAGATGATCGATGATTGTTGCTAGATTAGATTCAATGATTGATTTAATGACAAAAATTTGATACATTTCATTAGATTTTATAACCAAGCTTCTTATTTGATCCAGATGCAAGGATATTGTTGATATGATGGCCCCATGGGAGAGAGATCGAAATATGATAGAAGAAAACTGAATGATGTTGGATAATGATTTGAGAAAATGTTGAAGGGATTTAGAAGATTGGATTGATGCTGATGTAGAAGAAAGTTGGTTTAGAATCCATTTTGATTGAGCTCCCAATAATGATAGATTCAAGGATCTTAGATGTGATACTCAACCGTGTTGAAGATAGATTTCCCTCTGTGAGGTGATTTTGATCAAGTCATATGAATGCAAGAATGAAATGAATTCCCCTAGAATGAGATGCAATCTTCCACGAGTGTCACTATTTTTATATTCTTTTGTTATTTTTTTTATCATCATAGAGTTGTTAGTTGCTAGGTGTTAGTTTGCCAACAAGTACAACCACCACTAGTACTCAGGCGACCATGATGATATGAATACTAATTTCATGACTTAACAAACATGAATTAGTCCTTTTCATATGCAAATGTCCTCAATGATTCTTTGGTGATCATGTCCCAAGAAAGATTTTCTCACTTTTATGAATTAACTCACAAGCAAAAAATAAAGAAAATGTCATTTTCTTTCTTTGGTGTTCTAGTCCAGTGACTCCCATAATTCCTCAGGAAATATGACAATGAACAATGAATGATAAAAGACAACAAACAAAGAAAATACCATGCCCTTTGTCCTTGTTCCTCTAGTATGAAGACATCACAGAGTCACTCGGAAGACATGCTAAAAAAAATTATAACCATGCCTATCCATGATAGGTAGTGTTGAGAAACACCATTGGTTGATTGTGTGCGATTGTTTTTGTTTTATGATTGTTATTTGCTTGATGAGTATTGAGAAACATTATTCATTTAAGCTCGTGGGTGTTAAGAAACACCAATGTTGTGTAGTAGTAAAACACTTGATATTTGATAGGTAATGTGGTTAACTCCACGTCGGAAGATTGTTGACTTGACGACTAGGAACCTGACTCCCCAAGATGACCAGGAACTTGCCCCTAGCTAAAAAAACAACCTGTCCTAAGGATGATATGTGGACTAGCTCCAAAATATGATGATAGGGTTCAAAACTGACTGAAATACATGAGGATGCAAAGAATATACAAGACATGTACAAGCGATGAGGATAAATGCAAACTTGACGATTTTAGGATTTTTGAATTTTACAATTTGTTTGGATTTTTAAAGATTTTATGTTTTTTTTTTGGATTTTTAAAGATTTTAAAAAGTTTTTGAATTTTTAAAGATTACCAATTCTCAAGCATGATCACATTTGTTTTACCCCAATGTCTAGCAAGGTGTATGGAATTACTGATGGATTAGCAAACTGATGCATCAGAAGTGGATATGCAATGATGGATGAAGTGGGTGAATGCAACCTGCAAGGACAGTCTCCTCAAGATTATCCAAGCTAGGG
The DNA here is from genome assembly GCA_018584345.1 of Thuja plicata. Lineage (NCBI taxonomy): Eukaryota > Viridiplantae > Streptophyta > Pinopsida > Cupressales > Cupressaceae > Thuja > Thuja plicata. The sequence goes on along the minus strand of MU223839.1, from coordinate 2,363,174 downwards.
AAAAATAATATAGAAATGTAGGCTCATGAAGCGGTGCTAAATAGCATATACGATAATGACCTGATGTCATGAAAGCATGTAGTCCAAAAGAGTGGACATGTTAAAAGAGTTTTAAGAGCATATTTTGCAATTTTGTATTCTTCCTTTTGATCAAGACCAATGGTATATTTAGAGATGATACTAATAGAAAAAAATGATCATGATAAGGGGGTGATGGAGGTATAAGTGAATGTGATGCAGGAGCATCCTAGTGAAGTTGGCAATCCTGTATTGACCAAAAATATGTTTAAATTCTTTTTGGTGCTTGGTAGGTGAGTTGGTAGAGCTCAGTGGAGTCTGGTTGTTCTCAGTGGTTTTGGTGCTCGAATATTGGTGGAAGGAGTGTTTTGCTTCACCGAACAGACTCAATCTTTGTTGGCAGCGCTAATTCACCAAATGGGCTTGGTGGCTTTGTTTGTGCTTGGTACCGACTTGGGGTTCTCAATTGATGAGTTCACCGACTGACTTTTATGGATTGAGAGGACATTGGAGATTGCATCTGTGATTTGAGGGGGGTTTGGGATCATGAAAAGTTCTGAGGCATGCATATTTGATGCATTGGATCTTGTGTGGACATAAATCTAGATTGGTACTTTCTTCTATGTATTTATTATTTTTTTGTAGCCGACTGGGTCATTTAATATGATTCATCGTGGATTATATTGGGCCAACTCTCATTAATATTTGTTTGTGAAGCCGACTTGTGGCTATGTTGTATATAAGGAGTGTGTAGGTAGCATTTTAAAGGTAGAGGTGGAGAGAGCAAGTTGATAGCAGACAATAGTAAGTGGGTAAGAAAGAAACTTGTAAGATTGTTTGGTGGCTTGCTAGGACAAGTTTAGATCTAGTTTCTTCCACTTAGCTGTAGGGTAGGCTGGTGAAGTTGGATCCTTTGAGATCTTGTTGAATTTGTTAATGTATTGGTTGTAACTGGGAAGGCCTTACAACCCGACATGTTGCATGTAAGATATTTTAAAAGATAATATAAGTTGTTATTGTGTTTCCATTGTTGTTCATGTGGTTGGCAGCAAGTTTGGATAGTCCATTATTGGATCCTCTGAGATTGACTGCATCAAGTGGTATTAGAGGGAGATTGATTTGGTTCATTCCTTCATGGAGATTGGTTGCAAATGTGTGTTCCTAAACTTGTGAGTCGTGGTTCGGATGTTCGTGAGGTGGAAAATTGAATTTTGCACTTACAACAACTTGGAGGTTGTCACAAGGTGGTCGAGAGTGGATTTTTTGCAGAGGATTTGAAGATGCCTTCAAGAATATTGGACCCTAGGGCGATTACAAATCTCTCTGATGAGGTGGAATTGATATTGACAAAAAGGTTTAGATTTGAGATAGTGGTGATGAAGAATGAGATGGTAGCTAAATCATGAGGGATATTACTAGTTTATAGAGGAACCCTGTAACAGAGGATGACTATGAGGAAGTTGCCAAAGATTTTGAAGCTGCTACTGAAGCTGTTGGACATAGTAGAGATGACATATCTAATTGGTTGGAAAGATATATGACTCGATTGAATACAAGTCACAGGATAGAAGTTTTTAATTTTTCAGGTACATTGAACCCCGAAGACCTAATTGATTGGATAATTGAATTAGAAGACTAATTTGAGCTGGAAGATATTGGAGATCCTCTTAGAGTGAGGTTAACAAAAACTAAGTTGAAAGGACATGCTACCTTATGGTGGAAAGAGTTATAGAGAGATAGGGAGGAAGAAGGTGAGATAAAAATCACTTGGTGGAGATTAATGGTGACAAGATTGAAGGCTAAGCTCATACCTATCGACTATAAACTGGAGTTGTTTAAGAAGTTGCATAATTTGAAGTAGAAATATCTCAGCGTGAAAGACTACACCGAGGATTTATACAAGCTGACTATTAGATCTGCACATAGGGAGCTTTCTAAGGAAAAGGTTTCTAGATTTTTAATGGTCTCAGATTCAATATCCAGGATGAGATTGGCATGTTGAATATTATTTTAGTTGAGGATGCTTATTAGTATGCATTGAAGGAAAAAGATAAGTTGAAAAGGAGACATCAAGGTCACTCTAGAGGGAAAGAAAAACAAGAGCAGTTAGTAAAGAATAAACCGAGATTTGATGAGGAACCAAAACCTATTGAACCAAGGAGAAGGGTAAGTAGAGGTGTATTCAAAGGTACCTATAATAACTATGGTGAAAAAGGAAATCGGTCATTTGAATGTCCCCATATAGATAAGAAGGTCAGTAGTCACCAAAATGTTGTGGTGAATGAAGTTGCAGAGAATGAACTTGAGGTGGGAGGTGTGAATCTTTTACTTAGAAGAACATTGTTGCCCAAGAAACAAGATGATTCTTGTCAAAGGAAGAACTTGTTCAGGACTATGTGTAGGTATGGAGGTAAATGTTGTAAGGTGATTATTGATGGAGGTGTTAGAATGAATTTAGAATAATTGAGAGGGGAGGGGTGAATCAGTTATCCTCAGGTCTAGATGTAGCAAATAAAACTTTTTTTATTTCAGATCTACTCGGCAGCAGTAGCATATGTCAACAACTTAATCATGCAGTTTACTGTCTCATGAAATTAGCTTGTAGAAACATAATAGTAAAATAAACCATAAGAATTCACACAAGTTGACACAAGTATTTAACATGGAAACCCAATATGGGAAAAACCACCAGTAACATGCTACCAAGTTTCACTCTTCTGAAGTGAGCTCTATGAGGAGCCAACCCTGTAAAAGGTTACAATAACACACTATTAGGTGTGACCTGGTTAAAGGATTTAATCACCCTATCAGGAGTGGCCTTGTTAGAGGACTTAGAACATTCCACCTAAATGTCACCTTGTTAGAGGATTTATACAAATGACTGTTAGGTCAACCTTGTTAAAGGATTTTAACTAATACAATGGTTAGAAAGTAATCAACAGTTGTGATCTGATACATACAACTTACTTTTCAAATTCAGATCTAATTACAGCTCTGATGTTAACTTACTGTATGGCCTGCATTGTCATTTCAATCTTCTGATCTTCTTGGAAATCTGTCAAGCAATCACACATGCAACTCTCTGCTTCTGTATTCAGCCTTCTCTGCTAGATCGTGCCAATCAGTAAATCAACTATGAAATCCTCTTGCATACACACATGTACTTCACATTTAGCAGCATACTACAACACACTTAATGAATAACCCTCTGAGGTTATCATATACCTCTTTGTCTAGGTTAGATAAATCTTTTGCCGCTTAATCAAGATCGTAGATCTTAGGTTAGGTCAGATCCAACGGATCATTCCGTCATTGCATTACATTTACTTCTCCAAAGTAGTCTCTAATTAACTCTTGAAACCATGCATTAATTACGGTTACCCATACATTAAATGACGTGGATCAATATTTAATAAACATTACATATCCCAATAAAATTAACTAAGTCAGCTAGAGATCTCAAATCTCATCATTAATCCAATTACTGTAAGTTGACCAACATCACTGTTTCCACTCGGCAATTTCACTGGTGCTCGAAACTGAACAAACTTGCTCATCACAAACAAATTCGCTCGGCACAAACAACTTTGCTTGGCACAAGCAACTTTTCTCAGCACAAGCCAAACTTACTCGGCACAAAACAACCAGAAAAATCTATCTTTGAAAGATAAACAACTAATTACTTTGCCAGAGTGCCAACTGATCAAGTACCCTTTTATTTGCCTTAACTCAACCATTCACTTGGTCTTCTTGTTAAATCTTCTTCATCAATAATAGATAT
>MU223839.1:2343362-2354845 GCA_018584345.1 Thuja plicata | reverse complement strand
AACTTCTTTTACTCTACCATAATACTGATTAAAATTTTCACCTTCTTGCATTTTCATCTCATCAAACTTACCTCTTAGACTTTCTGATTTAGCTCTCAGCACATTTGTGTCTCCACCATAGATAGTTGCAAGTTTTTTCCACATCTTCTTTGCATTTGTGCAGCTCTTTATATCATCAAACTCTGAATAGCTCAATAAGAAGGCAATCTCCAACATTGCTTGATTGTGCTCTTGCTTTTCTCTTAGTTGTGCAGCTGTGAGAAGAGTAGTAGGTGATACATAGTCATTTTCAATAGGTCGCTTAGCATCATCTCCAATACCGGCTAGATGTAGTTTCATCAAACTTTGCCATGCAGGGAAGTTATCTTTGTTCAGCTTAGGAACCTCCTTCTTATACATCTTGATCTTTTTGCTCTAAGTACCTTCAAACTATTTTCAGGAGACCAAGGCTCTGATACCAATTGTTAGAATGAATTTAGAATAACTAAGAGGGGAGGGGTGAATCAGTTATCCTTAGATCTAGATGTAGCAAATAAAACTTTCTGTATTTTAGATCTACTCGGCAACAGTAGCATATGTCAACAATCTAATCATGTAGTTTACTGTCTAATGAAATTAGTTTGTAGAAACATAATAGTAAAACAAACCATAAGCATTCACACAAGTTGACACACGTATTTAACATGGAAACCCAATATGGAAAAACCACCAATAACATGCTACCAAGTTTCAATCTTCTGAAGTGAGCTCTGTGAGGAGCCAACCCTGTTAAAGGTTACAATAACACACTATTAGGTGTGACCTGGTTAAAGGATTTAATCACCTTGTCAGGAGTGGCCTTGTTAGAGGACTTAGAACATTCCACCTGAATGTCACCTTGTTAAAGGATTTATACAAATGACTGTTAGGTCAACCTTGTTAAAGGATTTTAACTGATACAATGGTTAGAAAGTAATTAGTAGTTGTGATTTGATACATACAACTTACTTTGAAAATTCAGATCCAATTACAGCTCTGATGTTAACTTACTGGATGGCCTGCATTGTCATTTCAATCTTTTGATCTACTTGGAAATCCATCAAGCAATCACACATGCAACTCTTTGCTTCTGTATTCAGCCTTCTCTGCTAGATCATGCCAATTAGTAAATCAACTATGCAATCCTCTTGCATACACACATGTACTTCACATTTAGCAGCACACTGCAACACACTTAATGAATAACCCCCTGAGGTTATCATATACCTCTCTGTCTAGGTCAGATAAATCTTTTGCCGCTTAATCAAGATCGTAGATCTTAGGTTAGGTCAGATCCAATGGATCATTCCATCATTGCATTACATTTACTTCTCCAAAGTAGTCTCTAATTAACTCTTGAAACCATGCATTAATTACGGTTACCCATACATTAAATGACATGGATCAATCTTTAACTAACATTACATATCCCAATAAAATTAACTAAGTCGGCCAGAGATCTCAAATCTCATCATCAATCCAATTACTGTAAGTCGGCCAACATCACTATTTCCACTCAGCAATTTCATTGGTGCTCGACACTGAACAAACTTTCTTGTCACAAAAAAATTCACTCAGCACAAACAACTTTGCTTGGCACAAGCAACTTTGCTCAGCACAAGCCAAACTTGCTCGGCATAGAACAACCTGAAAAACTGTCTTTGAAAGATAAACGACTAATTACTTTGCCAGAGTGCCAACTGATCAAGTACCCTTTTATTTTCCTTAAATCAACCATTCACTTGGTCTTCTTGTTAAATCTTCTTCATCAATAATAGATATGGTACTCAAATAGATAACAATAGTCTCACCAGCTAAGGTTTGACGACAATGACAAAATAACAATTGCTTGCATTTTCAGTTTCCAACAGGAGGAAGTAATGATAACTTGGTTTTTGAGGAGATGGCTTGGAAGCTTAGTTTAAGGAGGTTGAAACATCCCTATCCTTATAGGATAAGTTGGTTACAAGAAGATCATGCAGTAGAGGTGAAGGAGCACTGCATTGTAAGTTTTCACATTGGTTCTTATAAGGATGAAGTATTATGTGACATTATGGAGATGAGTTCTTGTCATGTTTTACTTGGGAGACCTTGGCAGTATGATTGAGAGGCTATTTATGATTGTAAGAGGAACCTCTTTACTATCATAAAAGATGGAAAAAAGTTTAATTTGATTCCTTTGAAGGATGAAGACAAAGGAAGAAGGAGCTTGAGCATTGGTAGCAAATTTGAGATGACTGGAGGGGTTGGTGCAAACATTAAGGTTCAAAGATCTAAAGAAACTTCAGAGAGTGCTAGTGGTAAGAGAAAGTGGAAGAAGAACCGAGGCATGTGTGTATCGGTTAAGGACTCGGAGGACATGTACATCAAGAATTGGTTTGGGATCTATGTGATGAATTCTAGAAGATGTCTATGGAGTTTCTAGAGCATATTTTTGCACCTAGGGTGTCTAATGTAGTAGCATCCTAGGGAAGTTGGCTATCCTGTGTCGACCAAAAATATGTTTAAGTTTTGTTTTGTGCTCGGTAGGTGAGTTGGCAGAGCTTGGCGGAGTTTGGTTTTTCTCAGTCATTTTGGTGCCCAGTTCTCGGTGGAAGGAGTGTTTTGCTTCACCAAATGGACTCAGTGCCTGTTGGCAGCATTGATTCACCAAACGAGCTTGGTAGCTTTGTTTGTGCTCAGTACCAACTTGGGGGTCTCAGTTGATGAATTCATCGACTAGATTTTATGGATTGGGCAGACATTGGAGATTGCATTCGTGATTTGAGGGAGGTCATTGGGATCATGCAGAGTTACAAGGCATGCAAATTTGATGCATTGGATCTTGTGTGGACCTTAATCTGGATTATTACTATCTTCTATGTATTTATTGTTTGTTTTCAGCTGATAGGGTCATTTAATACGATTCATCATGGATTATATTAGGCAAAATGTCATTTAATATATGTTTGTGAAGCCGAATTGTGGATGTGTTGTATATAAGGAGTGTGTAGGTAGCATTTTAAAGGAAGAGGTGGAGAGAGAGAGAGAGAGAGAGAGAGAGAGAGAGAGAGAGAGAGAGAGGATAATAGACAGNGGAGAGAGAGAGAGAGAGAGAGAGAGAGAGAGAGAGAGAGAGAGAGATGATAATAGACAGTAGTAAGTGGGTAAGAAAGAAAATTGTAAGATTTATTGCTGGCTTGCAAGTACAAGTTTAGATCTGGTTTCTTCCACTTAGTTGTAGGGTAGACTGGTGAAGTTGGATCCTTTGAGATCTTGTTGAATTTTTTAATGTATTGGCCATAACCAAGAAGGCCTTACAACCTGACATGTTGCATGTAAGAGATTTTTAGAGATAATATAAGTTGATATAAGTTGTTATTGTGTTTCCATTGTTGTTCTTGTGGTTGGCTGCAAGTTTGGACATTCCATTATTGGATCCTCCGAGCTTGACTGCATCAGACTATTTTGGAATTAGTGCAAGGATGTTTTATGGATAGTGAGTATTGGTTTAGGATAAGAAAGATCATGATAGGGTACCATGGATAAGAGAAAAAGAATAAGTTGATGGAAGGGATAATGGATGTCAATAGGCATAGATTTAATGGATAGGGTCAACCTTGGAAAGATCACCAGAAGGAACATGGATTCTCATGGGCTAGCTGGATGTAAGATATGATGGATAAGATGACATGGAAAGAAATTGCCCCCAAGTGAAGAGTACAAGTAGGTGGAATTACGCATGATGCCTATTTGCCAGGTTTCCATCATGGTACTTATCCAAGATTCCACAAGAAGTGGTTTTCACTATAGGACGAATTTATTTCTCTTTACTTTTGCTACCAAGGTGCCTGTTTACCAGGTTTTCACCAAGGCAATTTTTTTGTTTTTCTATTTTTTATTTTTCTTTCTCTTTGGATAGTGCTCCTTTGAAGGATATGCCATGATAGGCCAAGGCCAATGAAAGTATGCTTAGAGATGTTGATAGGGGATGAAATGGAGGATAAGGGATATGGTAGCCACAAATTTATGTTATGGATTGGATAAGAAGGATAGAAGGATATGGGATGGATGTGTAGTAGTTAGATGCAGGATATTGGAGAGGGTATTGACAGATTTACATAGGTGTAGATGGATAGGGTGATAAGATTAATAATGACACACACCTTCAAGGGAGATGGTATGATAGAGGAAAAGTGGGTGGTATAGCTTGAGGTTTCGATGTAGGAGTGGGTATGGATCTTGGTATACAAGGACCCAAGATGGATAGAGAAGATGGTGAAGTATTCAAAGTAATGGATTTTGGGATATGAGAACCCAAAATAGATTTGGAAGATGGAAAATGTTTGAAATGAGATGGAGTGGAACCCTTTGCAAGCTTGGATGCCAACTTTGATTTTTCTTTCGCATTCAAGTCTTTTAAGAATGACTTGGGAATCCATGTAGCTTTCAATTTTTCTTTGCTTTTGGATGCTTTAGCATGCACTTCTTCAATGAGGGATTTCAACACCCACATTTTCTTAATTTTCTTCTTTTCTTGTTGGACCTTTGTGGTCTCTTTATTATCTCTTTTTTCTTTCTATTCACATGTCGATTAGATAGGACATGGTGATCTTGATATATAAGTGGATTCTTGTATTTATGATTTTTTGGTTCTTCCTCCAAATTGCTTCCAAAAGACTTGGGTATTGTGGGTGAATAAGGCTGATATGACTGGTTCATGTGGAGGGGTTGATATGGAGGGTTCAAGGATGCATGTCTTTGTGAATCTTGATAGGATATAGGGTAAGTGGATGACAAGCTAGGAGTGATAGACATGTGGGATGGAAGAATGTAAGGACCCAATATAGATGGAAGGTTTGATTGCTTCCTCTTTGGGATATAGGGACCAAGGATGGATTTGGAGGATGGAGAAGGTCGATTATTACATGCAAATGGAGAGGAATAAGATGTGGAAGGGATATCAACATCTGTAGAGTGAGATGCAGGAACAAGGCTCTTTTTTTTAGAATTCATCTTTATATCAATAGGATCATGAGTACCTTTGATAGGAACTACTGAAACTTGAGGGGATTTATTTTCGTGCAAGGGGTTTTGAGGAATAATGGTTTCTTGAGGTGGATATGGAGGTATATGACAAGGGAATGATGGGATACTATGATCTTGACAAGGATCTTTGGATAATGCAGGAAGAGAATGTTGCTCTTGATTTTCAATAGGATTATTAGAAGTAGAGGGAATATATTGATCTTGCTTGGGATATGGAGAGGTATGTAGCTCTTGAGGTGGAGGGATATCTTATTGGAAGGAATGAAAGGATATGAGGGGATCATCATGAGATTCTTGGGATATAAGGGGATCATCATGAGATTCTTGGGATATGGTATCTTTGTCAAATGTTGGAGGGGTTTGGATAATGTCTTGATCTTGATTATTTATTTCTTTGTACTTTGGATTATCCTCTTGACATGGAGCCACTTCTAAAGAAAAGGTAGTGAGTTTTGATTTGCATGAGGGATTATTAAAGGGATGATGGAGGATCATTTGGAAATGCATGATAGGTGTTGAAGTATATGGAAGCTTTGGGTCTACGATCTTTGAAGCTTGAAAAAGACTCATAGTTATATGCAAATTAGCTTGGATCTCTTTTAGAGGTAGTCCTTGAGGGTAGACATAGTTAGAATGGAAAACATTAGGATATTTTTTTGATGGAGGGACTTTGGATAGATTTTCTTCTTTAGAAGATGAATGAATGTAGGAGGAAGTGGAGTCTGCATGAGAACCATTAGTAGACATAGGTGCATGATATAGATCTTGCTTGAGAATAGTATCTTCATTAGATTATTCATTATGATTTTCAATTTCAATATGTCATCATCAGTTAGATCTTGGATTTTATGCTTCAACTCCATGCAATCTAAAGTCTTATGCTCATTATTTTGATGATATGCATAGTAGGTACTCCCAAATGAGTTTCTACATGAAGTGGCTTGAGGCAATGTGATGAGATTACTTTCAAGGAGTTATTCCAAAGCTGATTCATAAGATTTACCCAAAGGAGTGAATGACCTATCCACTATAAATTTAGAGTTCACCAAATATATTTGAGATTCAAGACCATGATGATCTGATTTGTTGTTGTCATATTATTGATAGACAAGACTCTCAGCTGAATGTGATGTAAGATCCTCTTCAAGCATCTAATCATAGATTAGAATGTCATGAATTTGTAGAAAGGATTCTTGTTGAAAGATTGGATTCTCTTGATATTGTGAAGTAGACTCTTGATCAAACATGAGATTGATGGGAGATTGCGAATTAGGATTTTTGTTTGAAGAAGATGAAGATATGGATGAATCATGATCATAGAGAAAAGGAAAGATTGATTTCATTGAAAAATTGTTGGTCAAGGTATCCTTTTCTTCCTTTAAGTCTTGGATTTTGGATTTCAAATATTGCATTTGCTTATATAGGATTGCAATGAGAATCTCTTCTTCCTTGTTTCCATGATCATATTATCTAGACCACTCGTTTTCAGCCATGGTATGATTTCTTTGAGTCTGTTAATGAACAAATATAATTTCTTGTGATGATGTTTGTCTCTTGAGACCTTGAATTTTATGTATCTAGGAGACCATAAGCATGTATGATTGTTTCGAGGAAAAAATAAAAAAATGCAAATTTTTCATATTTTTTCTAGGTTTTAGTAATTTCCATTTTCGGAGGTCTTATGCTCATTTTTGGGAGTAGAGACTTTCATTGATCTGTAAAATTGGGTTTCCAAAGGCACACTATTTTAGAGACTTAAATTAGAGTTTTTGGAGACTTTTCCAGTGGTGCAAATAGTTTGTGATTTCGAGCACCGAATCAAAAGTCATAGCCCTGCCAAGTTGGGGTAAAATTTTGTAGAAAATTGTGTAGTTTTCAATATTTTGGAATGTGATTCGAAAAATGTGATGATATGACCTTAAAGAGGGCCAAAAAGGGTATCCAAGCCTGCAAAGATCAAGATTATGACACATGTAAAAATACTCTCTATGCTAGATGCAAGCCCCCAAATGTGATCCTAAACATATTGGATGCGATGCTGGCCTAAATCCAACTTCCTAGATGCAACCCTTAACTAAGCTCATTTCCCAGATGTGACCCTAAATTCCTGGATGCGAGCCCATTTTGACTAGAGGTGACTCCCTGATGGACTGGTTTATGTTTTCCACTTATTTTGAAAGATGAGGAAAATTTTGTCAAATACCAGGGTCTGTCTGTTGGATTTTCGTGAGTCTGAAGATGTGAAATTGTCCATAACCATTTGAGAGGTGATATATTTGGGATGATTATATTTTGTTTGAATTCACACACACCAAGCAAGTTTGTCAGGATCCAAGCACACCTATCCTTAAAAACTAAGCTGAGATCGGAAATACTTTCTCATTGACTTAGGAACACACTCAACGACTCCTCAGAATATGATAGTCCAACAACACACAATGGATGTTGGAGGCCATATTAGCCAAGTAGTAACGTCAAAGAGGGATCGATATGATGAGTGTCTTGGGGCAATTTCTATTTGCCTTGCACATGAATTATCAACCTTTTGGAGGTAGTCCAGGTGACTTCTATGTTGTAGAGTCTAGTATGAGTCTCCATTCGGTTGTATCCTTTGCATCTACGCAAGCGTGATTCAAGCATATAGCCCCACAAAGCCTCTTAGCACAAGTAGTAATGTAAATGTGATTGAGACCATCATGTCCTAATTCATGTTAGAAGTGAGCCCAGTATAAGCTCAAATGAAATCTGAATTTTGAGGCTTTAGCCCCAAGAAGAAAAATTTATTAACGTGAGTTGGAGTAGTGTGGATCACACCTTGTTCTCACGCAGGTCATTCCTGGGAGATTTTTCCTCACCCAGAAGGCCCATCTAAAGGTTAAAGAAAGTAAAGAGGATTGGCGACCTTGGAGTCTAGATTTCTGATTCTCCACTAGGGAGAAGAGCATACTCTCCTATCCATGTCATTTCTCCTATCAAACACATAATACAATGTTAATTTCCCAAAATTTGAACTCAAATTGCAATCTAAATTTTTAGTTTATGATTTTCCCAAAGGAAAAAGAGCATAATCCTCTGATTAGATTGAAAATTGACTTCAAATTCAATTAAATTCCTATAAATCAATTGAAACAAACATGATGTTTAGTTTCTTTCCTTTAAGCAACCTACAAAACCACGTATTAGTAGTTTCTTGTCATCTGTGACTTGTGTACTCTTTGTCAAATGTACGACAAATAATTTTAGGTTGCTTAAAGTCAATCAAACACATCATATTCACCCATTAGTCATTAGAAATCAACTAATTATGCAAATCAGGACACCAGTTGGGATCCAAAAATTTAACTAAATGTGAGTCTTTACTAAATGTGATCCAAGATTAATTAAATATGATTAAGGACCCTAAATGTGATCTTGAATTACCCAAATGTGATTCTCACCAGATGCGATCCTGGATTTTCAGGATGTGAGCTAGGATTTACCAGGTGCAATCCTATTCACGGGATGCGATCCTGTTCACCAAATGTGGATCTGTACTGCTAGACAAAGAGTTTGAATGAAGAAAATTTGCTCAAAACGAGGTAAAATTTGGGGCTCAGCCCCACTGTGGGCACCAAAAATGTGTGTGAATATTGTACCTACAAGAGTCTACAACACAACACTTCAATATGTCATTAGATCAATAGTTAGTAACATAAATATCAATTGAAAATCATAATAAACCAAAGGAAATTGACATATTGCTTCCTATTTAGCAAGAGTTTGATCTATCTATGATATTGCTCGAAGAATATGCATTAGATCAATGATAATTCAATACTAAACTTGAAGATTCAACATGATATGAAACCATCAGTATGTATCTTAAGCTAAAAGCATGATAATTATCAATTCATATAATCCTTTAAGAAAATGAAATGTTCTCTAATTAGCTAAGAATGCATGAATTTGTTTTTGCAACATAAGCCTAATGCAAGAGTGTAAGATTTTCTGATTGTTTGCGCTCAAAATTTTGTCCTTTTATGGAGGATGAAGTGAAATGAGTGGTTGAAATTAATTCTTGAGGAGTGATCAAGATTACTCCTTGCTTGATCCATGTGAGGTTATGTCAACTCCCATTGGTCTATCGATTGACTTTTTTCCTTTGTGGTGAGTTGTAATTTAGGAGTGTTTATTAAGTTTGATTTAATTAATTACCTTAGCCAAGGGTTTTAGTGAGGTTGATTTAATTAGATAATCCAAGGTAATCAATTAAGAAATAATTATAGATTTAGTCATGGTTAATGCTTGATTTGAGGGATTTTGGTGATTTTAAATAATTATGCCAATAATCAAATAATCAGATTAGCATAATTAGGAGGAAGATCTGTAATTAAAGAAAAAGGGGGTCTCGGGTTAGAGGAAAGAAATTTAGGGTGGTGACATAAATATTATACTCTTATTATAGAGGCAAAAAGTGTTGGAGATTTGTTTCTGTACAGTTGATTGATTGCATGTTTGTCATTGATGACAACATATAATATACAGTAGTGATTCTATATATACTTATCAGAATGATGTTATAAAGCCTTGCGTGGTTAGATACATGTTGTAAACATGTTTAGTATGTTATGTTCATACATGCAAATCTAGATATGATGTTTCAATCAAGTTGTGTAATTCTGTTATTGGCAGTTACAGTTTTGGAAGAGTATATGTTCAGAGCCGATGTATTTAATGTGTTTCTTGAGTTGCACCTATCTTTAGGATATGTGTGTGTATATTCATGATTATTTATGAGTTGATGATAGTTATCTAAAGGCGCCTAACATGTTTCAATAATATTGCAAAGTTAGAGTTGATTTGGTGAAGCTGACTTAGTGAAGCGTCGCATCTATTCAATTTATATTTGTGTGGTTGTAATTATGCTTGCATGATTAGTAAAGCCAACAAGAATGTTATGAAGAGTTGTCTTACAGGTCCCATGATCTCATACTTTAAGGAATATACTTATAGCAATTCATTTATGATACACTAAGTGTGAATGATACAAAAAGAGATAGAAAATGTATAGAGCAGAATACCAGTTGTGGTTCATTCATCAAGAGTCTATGTGAAGAAGCAGTAGAAGATTATAATACATTGGAACTGATCAAGATAGCAGGTCTACTCTATAGTGAATAACTATTCTACAGAAGGTTGTAGCCTTCACCATTGAAGCAGTGAGCTTTTGGACAGTGAGTCCTCACCCCTAACAGAGTTATTTGTAAAAGACTCCTAACAGGGTTAGACCCTTAACCAGGTCACTATACTTATTGCTTTGTAAAGAACAAATCCTAACAGGGTTGCAAGATCTTCTAATAGGGATTACTATAAACAAGTATAGTTCATTGTGGGTGCTAATTCCCACCAGGGTTTTTACCATTTGGTTTCCCCGTAATCAAATTGTGTGTTGTGTACTGTGTTATTTGAATGTGCATTTACTTTATTATATTCTAAAGTTAGACAAGGAAAAGAATTAAAGTTACTGATAACTGATTCACCCCCCCTCTCAGTTATCCTTTGGGACTATTCTAACAATTGGTATCAGAGCCAAGTGCCTTGGAGAAGAAGCCTAACAGCTTAAGGTAGATCATACGTCTTACTTTAGAAAAGAGAGCCCTATGTTTGATGGAGAAAATTATTTGTATTGGAAAAACAAAATGATAACACATTTACAGTGTGTTGGCTTTGAGATCTTTGAGATAGCTACACAAGAAGTTGTTATTCCATCTCTGAAAGACCTTGCAAAGGATGATGCTACTAGTAGATAAAAGGATACATTTACCAATAATGCAATCGCTAAACAAGCCCTAATCAGTGCCCTATCCGACAGTGAATTTTCTGAGATCAAGAAAATTGACAGGGCATACACCATATGGAAGTATTTAGAAGATATGTTTGAAGGAGATATTCAAGCAAAGAATGCACGCAGGAAGACATGGAAAAAGAAATACAATAGTCTTGAGATGTTACCTGAAGAGAACATTAGAGCTTACAATCAAAGGATAAATGAAGCAGTCTCTGAAATCAGAAACAATGGTGGAGAAATATCAGAAGAAGATATAATGGACAAGCTGTTAACTACCTTAACATCAGACTATGAAAACAAGATAAGTATTCTAGAGGAAACTATGCAAATCTCACAAGACTTCAAGAGAGAGAGACTTTGATTATTAAAATCTCTGCATTTGAGATATCAAGATTGAAGACTGAACCTAAAAGGGAAACAACTTTCAAAGCCTCAGTCCATGGTAAGAAATACTTACACATCTCTAGCCATAATGAAAAAGATGAAATTGATGAAGAACTAGAAGATATCATTGCTATGATTTCTAAAAGAGAAAAGAAAGGAAAAGGAAAATATGAAGGACAACTTCCATTCAAATGTTTTTCATGCAACAAGATTGGTCACTTTGCAT
>MU223839.1:2326476-2341114 GCA_018584345.1 Thuja plicata | reverse complement strand
GTTGATGACATTATCTTTGGAGGTAATGACAAGCTCAGTACAACATTTGCAAAAGAAATGCAGAATGAATTTGAAATGAGCATGATTGGTCCTATAAAATACTTTTTGGGACTAAATGTAAAGCAGATAGATAAAGGTATATTTATTAATCAGTCAAAATATGTGAAGGAAATATTGAAGACCTTTAAGATGGAAGACTGTAAGCCAGTATGCACTCCTATGATAACAAGAAGCAAGCTTTCAAAAGATGATGATTCCATAGCAGTTGATAAAACATTGCACAAATTTATGATTGGAAAACTCATTTATCTAACTCTATCTAGACCTAACATATCTAATGCAGTTGGCATTGTTGGAAGATTTGTAGCTGAACCCAAGTAGAATCACCTAATGACAATCAAGAGGATATTCAAATATCTAAAGGGAACTATAGACTATGGTTTGTGGTATCCTAAATCAGAGAATGTACAACTTCATGTGTATACATATGCAGATTGGGTAGGTTATATTGATGATAGGAAGAGTACTTCAGGAGGAGCAGTATTTCTTGGAGATAGGTTGGTTTCTTGGATAAGAAAGAAGCAAAACTGTATTTCTCAGTCAACAGCAGAAGCTGAATATCTTGCGACAACACTGAATTGTTCAACCATGGTTTGGATCAAGTAGATGGTTAAAGACTTTGGTATTTAGGTTGATTATCCTATTGTTATTCACTGTGATAACACTAGAACTATTAACATGTCTAAGAACCCTATGATGCACGCAAAGACAAAACACATAGAGATCAAGTACCATTTTCTAAGAGAAAAGGTTGCAGACAAAGAAGTGAAATTGGACTATGTGAGCACCAAAGAATAGTTGGCAGATATTTTCACAAAACCTTTATCAAAAGATACTTTTGAGTATCTCAGAGAGAAGTTGGGAGTAATTCCCTCTCCTAAGTCTGATTAGAGAATACAGGAAGAAAATCAGTCCTTTGTGACTGATAAATAGTTGACTACTCTACTTCTGGAGTAGTACCTGTGCCTAATGGTTTATGGTGCCCTTTTCCATTGATGTCAAAGGGGGATTATGTACTAAGGGGGAGCATATACTCTGGGGGAGTATATATATGGAACATAAACACAGTAAGAGGAACTACAACACTATAGATAAATCTTTGATGAGGATATTGAGAAGATTATAAAAGAAAAAGAGGACACCATAAACAGAGGATGCTTTTAATATCATATGTTTCCATCAATGTCAAAGGGGGAGATTGTTGGAGATTTGTTTTTGTACAGTTGATTGATTGTATGTTTGTCATTGATGACAACATATAATACACAGGAGTGATTCTGTATGTACTTATTAGAATGATGTTATCAAGTCTTGCATGGTTAGATACATGTTGTAGACATGTTTAGTATGTTATGTTCATACACGCAGATCCAGATATGATGTTTCAGTCAAGTTGTGTAATTCTGTTATTGGAAGTTACAGTTCTGGAAGAGTATATGTTCAGAGCTGACGTATTTAACATGTTTCTTGAGTTGCGCCTATCTTCAGGATATGTGTGTGTATATTAATGATTAGTTATGAGTTAATGATAGTTATCTAAAGGCACCTAACATGTTTCAAGAAGATTGCAAAGTTAGAGTTGATTTGGTGAAGCTGACTTAGTGAAGTGTCACGTTCATTCAGTTTATATTTGCACGGTTGTAATTATGCTTGTGTGATTAGTAAAGCCGACAAGGATGTTATGAAGAGTTTTCTTACAGGTCCCATGATCTCATACTTTGAGGAGGATACTTATAGCAAGTCATTTATGATACACTAAGTGTGAATGATACGAAAAGAGATAGAAAATGTATAGAGCAGAATACCAGTTGTGGTTCATTCATCAAGAGTCTATGTGAAGAAGCAGTAGAAGATTATGATACGTTGGAAATGATCAAGACAGTAGGTCTACTCTATAGTTCATCATCAGATATAGTGCATATCTGTTCTACAGAAGGTTGTAGCCTTGACCATTGAAGCAGTGAGCTTTTGGACAGTGAGTCCTCACCCCTAATAGAGTTATTTGTAAAAGACTCCTAACAGGGTCATACCCATAACCAGGTCACTGTACTTATTTCTTTGTAAAGAACAACTCCTAACAGGGTTGCAAGGTCTTCTAACATGGATTACTATAAACAAGTATAGTTCATTGTGGGTACTAATTCCCACCGGGGTTTTTACCATTTGGTTTCCCCGTAATCAAATTGTGTGTTGTGTACTGTGTTATCTGAATGTGCGTTTACTTTATTGTATTATGAAGTTAGACAAGGAAAAGAATTAAAGTTAATGATAACTGATTCACCCCCCCCTCTTAGATATCCTTTGGGACTATTCTAACAAAAAGATTCCATTCCACATGCTCAAGGAAAATAAAAAATACTTAATATTCATAAACAAAGAGAATAATTTATTCAATTATGATATGTTTAAGGAGTAATTTTAAATGAAATACATTGTTGTATGCCAATATTGGGTTAGAATTATCATACATTCATGCCCACCAACTTCATGTTGTTGATATTAGAGGTTTAGGAGTGGGATAACAAGAAGTTTTTTATTATGCTTCATATTTGGAACTTTGTTTGAACAAGTAATTGATAGATGTGAAGGAGGACAATTTTATAGTCCATTTTAAGTGGTATTCATTATCATTGCACATTTTACTATACAAAGGTGAGGAAGTGAAAATTTGGACACCTCCAATGAAGTTGAGGACAATGGATTCACAATAGAGATTGCTCCTTGTCCAAGAATGGACATACATTTGTGTGGAAAATGAAAAAGTTTACCAACCTCAAGGTTGATTAAAGTTCCAAAGGTTAAACCCCTCCTTGTGTCACCTCACTTCTACTAGCACTCTAGTGAGATAGGGGATTGAGAAAACTAATATGATAAGGATATTTAATGAGCTAAAATACTAAATATAAAATAAACTTAAATAACTGGTAATTGCTAACTCAAAACAATAATTGATCAGAGAAATTGAAAAAGCATGCCACATAAGCAAAAGGTTGAACTCTACAAGCTCACTACCCAGGATGCATAGACACGTCGAGGATGGAAGCACAGGTACAGGATGGCAGTGTGATGCACATGCATCCCGTATGGACAGAGTATAGAGATCAACACAAAATTCAAGGAAAATGACTAGAATGAGGAAATATAAAATGAACTAAGTACATAATATGAAGTATATAACTAAACCGATAATATAATAGGAATAAAAGAGTAAATGCACCAAATAACTTACAATCTCGAAGAGAAGTGGACAAAGCCAAATAATTATTCCACTATATTTTCCTCTCAACGAACCTGTGCACACACAAACAATGGAAATGTCGAGGTTGTTTAGAGATATGCCTTAGTCAGATCCCTACTGTGGTGTTTCCACCTCCACAAAAGTCGATGTAGAGGAGATAAAAATGGTGATAAATAACCATTAAAACAATAGATATGCAAATATAAAATGACAATAACATGATGAAGATCATATGATATGCTCTTTAAAACACAAGAATATGAGAAGAGAGAACTCCCATCAAAATCATAAAGCTAAAGCCCAGTGGAATGAAGGTTGATCAATGAAGTAGCTCAAATCCAAGGTGTTGCAAGTTGTATAATGTAATAATAAGCTTTGTAGATGATCAAAATGAGTAGTGGAAGAGAAAAACTCCTAGTGAAGTGTGTATGGTGCATGAAGAAGACCAAATGAATCTTGAAAATGGTCATATAATGGATAAGAGTCAAATTCAAGTGTTGGTGGGTGGTGGAACGAGGTGATACACTATAAGGGTGGTAGTTTGTAACACCTCAATGACACCCTAAATGTCTGCAAATTTGTGGATGAATGCACACAATGGATGTTAGAGAAATTATCTATTTAAACTTATTAATTAGATCACTCTGATTTAATTAATTAAGTTGTTTATTACTCTAGTTTACTTAAGCTATCTCTTATGTGCATTATAATTAATATTTATATTAATTATTAATGTGCAACCTATCTTTTCTAGTTTTAGGGTTTCGTTCACCTTTATAGGTTGAACTTTGTAGTTTCTTTTTCATTAATTCAGATTACAATTTAGTTCTCACTTCTTGAGCGACTTCTGAGCTCTTCTCCTTCCCTCTTCCTACTTCTTTTTTGTTACAGATTTCTTGCATGCAGGTGTTCTTCGGGTTCTGTGGATTTGTCTCTTAAATCCTACATGGTATCAGAGCTTCCCTGCTGCTGCCTGGTCTGAAGGTTTTTTGAAGCCTTTATTCGAAGAAAAAAACTACAACTTCTCTAGGGTTTTTTCTTCAAACTGAAGGAGGCACTTTTTTTTGGATTATTTTGAGCACAAATGGATGCCACCATTGCATTCAAAGGGCCCAGGAGATCAAATTTTCATATAAAGTTGTCCATATTTGGCCACAGTAGCTTCTGGGAAAAATTTCTTGCCCCTCAGGTCATACGACACGCTCCCCGTGAAAAAAATATTAAAAAAAATAAAAAACCCTTTTTAGGGCACATTTCAGACGCTGTTGGCAGTGCAGCCAATGTGCCACTGCCGCGCCACCCCAGCGCCATTGCAGCGCAGCCCGTGCTCGGCCCCCAATGACGCGCCACCAACAGGCCGCTTAACAGCTGCTGTTGGCAAACCGCCACCCGGCCGCCACCTCCACTAGCCAGCGTCGCTGCTCCACCACCTGTGCGCCGTTGACTGTCACACCCCCTGTGATGTCATCATTCTAGGGGGTGACATCATTTTTTCGGCCATTTTCAAAATTTCCCGGCGAGTTTAGTTTTTCCAGCGACCAAAATTTTTTCCCGGCGAGACGGGTCCGTGACGTGCAGACGACTGTCAAATTTTTTCCCGGCAGCTGCGACGGTCGTTTGACCGTCAAAATTTTTCCCATCTTTTGTTTTTTCCAGAGAGCTATTTTTTGGAGGCATAGTTGGATTTTTGGCCGTAACTTGTGCATATGGTGTCCGTTTTCAAAAAACAAAATATCATCGGAAAGGTGTTTCTGAGCTAGACATGATAGTGTTGGTATCAATTTTTGATTTAGCTATTTGATCTCTCATTTTTGGTGTTAAATTAGGGGCTTTAGTTTCCTCCCTCTCTACATTTGGCGTCCAAGTTTTGTTCTCATTTTTTGTGCTTTCTATACTTGTTTATTTTTTATATAGGGGGGATAGAATTATACATTGTGGGGGGGTGCATTTTCTTTCTGTAATTTAATTTAGAAATGACCCTTCTACTTTTGTCTACTTCTTCTCTCAATGTCAGACCCCTCTGTGGCCCGACTGACACCATACAATTATCATACCTAGAAAGCACACATGACCAG
Source organism: Thuja plicata (assembly GCA_018584345.1). Taxonomy (NCBI): domain Eukaryota; kingdom Viridiplantae; phylum Streptophyta; class Pinopsida; order Cupressales; family Cupressaceae; genus Thuja; species Thuja plicata. Next base: position 2,335,741 of record MU223839.1, on the reverse strand, counting down.
GATACTCATGTCATGTGGCTTATGGTCATGTTTGGATGAGAACCAACCTGTTTTGCATCATCTGTTTAAGGTCCTTCAGCATAGGAACAAAATGGATGAAGCCATGGGTTTGATTGCACTGCACATTTTAGACAGCCTCCTGTTTCATCTGGATGGTTTGACCACTCCTCACGCCTATTGGGGAAAGTTTACAGATCTTTTTGGCACAGTGAATGCATTCAGGGCACTTCAACATGATGTAGAGTTGACATCCTTGTCTCCTGATAGTTTTTCCACCATTGAGGACTTCTTGATGAAGTTCAATGCTCTTTGATCACTTTTACAGGGATGTGGGAAGACCAAATCAGATGATGAGTGTATCTTTCTGATACTCTCAAAGCTTTGTGGAGAGTTCCAGATTTTCTCCTCCACTTTCTATTCCACTATGGATGCCTTGGGTCCTAGGCACAATATGCCTTCCTTTGCGGTCTTTTGTAATTAGTTGACTTGAGAGCAGTCAAAGATTCAACAGTTGAATGATGCTTCAAGTTCTATGAGCCATGCCTTAGTTGCTCACCCATCTCCACAGAAATCAGAGCAGAGACAAGTATCATCATCCACAGAATCTTGGAAGGATTCTCCTTCCTAGCATTCCTCTAGCCCACCTCCTTTACCTAAGGGGAAATCAAAGACAGAAAAACCCAAGTGTACTTATTACAATAAGTTCAATCATGATGAGTCTCAGTGCTTTCAAAAGAAGGTAGATGGATATGCCCAACAAATTGCTGATTTGACAGTTCTTCTTCATAAGAGCAACATTGATATTCCTTCTTCCTCCTCTCGCTAGTCTTCTTCATCATCATCTTAGGTAGATGGGACAGACAATGGAAAGGGTCATGCCTTATGTGCATCTGCTATAGCTCCCTCTTCTAGGTGGTTGCTGGATTCCGGTGCTTCACATCATATGACATCTTCTCGGAGTTCCTTCTCATCTTTTGCGGCCTCTCCTACCCCACACATCTTGATGGGGAATGACACTGTTATGCCTGTGTGTGGTCAGGGTTCTATTGACATCGATGGTAGTGCAATCCATGATGTACTATGTGTTCCATCCTTTTCATTGAACCTTTTCTCCATTTATTAGATTACTCACAGTGGGATAGCAAAGACAGTTGAGTTCACTGCAGATTCTATACACATTCGAGATAGTGCGACTGGCCACATTGTTGCTACAGGGATAGTTGATCATGCCACCCGCCTGTACTCCTTCTCCCATTTTGGTCCACCATCTCAAGTGTCAGAGAATATCTCTCCTACTTCACGAGTGCCTAGTGAGAAGAAGTCGGGTCACCTAAACTTCTATGTTGCTCTTGAGATCAGTGTTGTGGCTTCTCCACCTCCTCCTCCTATTGCGCCTGCCTTTGTTCAGCATGATTCTTCTTTAGTAGTCCCTGTTATGGTCGCTCCCTACATCGAGCCTTCCCCTCCAGTTGTTGAAGGCATATCTGAGGACATTCATCTCCTCCCAGCTGACAGATTTAGCCCATCTATTGGCCCACCTTCATTGGGGATTCCATTCTAGGAGTCTCATTCATTCTCCTTTGAGCACCAACTTGGTCTTCCAGTTTCACCTCTCATTCAGGGGTTTCCTTGTTACTCTGTACCTCTATTTCTTCCACATTGGAGTTCCATTGGTTCGATCATTCCTATAGGGGTTCCATCATTTTGGGGGGGCTTTGGTGTCTCATCGCTCTCTCATGGGGGTTTTATTATACTTATGGTTTTGAGAGAGTCTATTGAGCCATTCTTTTCTACATTTTCTTCTATCTCTTCTTGGAGTAGGGTTTTTCCCATGTGGTTTTCTCTATTTCTCCGCTTTACAGAGATTTGGTTGTGCTTGGGTACCTGATCAGGCCTTGTTGCCAGGACCCTTTTTTTCTTGCTTTCATAGCTGTGATAGGTTAGCTTACTTCCTGAGCTTTGCTTAAGGGGGGGGGGGTGTTAGAGTAATTATCTATTTACACTTATTAATTAGATCACTCTAATTTAATTAATTAAGTTGTTTATTACTCTAGTTTACTTAAGCTATCTCTTAGGTGCATTATAATTAATATTTATATTAATTGTTAATGTGCAACCTAGATTTTCTAGTTCTAGGGTTTCATTCACCTTTATAGGTTGAAATTTGTAGTTTCTTTTTCATTAATTCAAATTACAATTTAGCTCTCACTTCTTGAGCGACTTCTAATTTCTTCTCCTTCCCTCTTCCTGCTTCTTTCTTGTTACAGGTTTCTTGCATGTAGGTGTTCTTCGGGTTCTGTGGATTTGTCTCTCAAATCCTACAATGGAGACATATCTATGACACACATGTATCCTGGGTCATCTAGGTTGTGTGGCCGAGATTCAGAGTGGTTGGTGACACGATAAAATGAATGGAAGTGAAAGGTGATGCAAAATTTTGTGTTCTAGGCTAAGGTAGGGACATGAGGTAGTGGTAAATTATACAAGGGTGCAAATTTATGATATTATATTTTGCCCCCACTTTAGCGAGCATATCATAGGAGAATGTGAGATAAAGTAAAGAGAACTTACCTAACTTACCTATAGGGATTTTGTTCACATAGGCTTTCCCCAATGAGAAATCCCTAAATTGTTGTTGAGTTACATTTAGCACTCGAGTTACAAACAAACATTCTATATGATGAAGACACTTTATAGACAAAGACCATTTATGGTATGTCGAAATGGGTGGCATGTTGTGTTATTCTAGATAGTCACATGATAGGGTGATTTTGATAGTGCACTAATGCGAGTAGAAAAAGCTATATAGTTGAATGATATGGTGACTTTAAATGGTGTGCCAAAACATGTAGCAAAGTATAGATAGGTGTGTGATAGAGCGGATTAGACATGCGCTGACATGCGTAACAAAAGCTAGAGAGGCATGTGATAGGGTGACTTGGATCATAATGGTATGTTTTGTAAAAGCTATATAAGCATACCAATAGGGTGAGATTTTACAAGATAGTGGATTGACCCCCACAAAGGAAGACTATTAGAATTAATCTTTACATGCATTATGTAAGTAGGATATTCCTATGGAATACGTACACCTATTTTGTCCTCTTGTGAGGATAATTCTTTTTATGTATTTTTTTATCCCTTGGTTGTATTATTTAAATGGGATAAACCAAGGTATCCCTTAGATTCCTCCCTAAGAGGAAATAACACAAGTGGCACACACTTTATGAATGTGGCTCACATGCACATAGGAGTTACACTTCAAACTCCTTCTTCCCTCTCTACTTAAGAGATGATTCTCCTCTTTCTTTGTTGTAACACAAGCACTAGTTGTAGCACTTCGTCACTTCAAGTGACTCATTGTATGAGCTTGGCTCTCATTCTCTCTCTCTCAGATTCTTAGGCAATTTGCCCATTCATATTTATTCACGGGGTTTTTTTTTATGCTTTTCCCCCTTCAAAATCTTGTCTCCTTGTCTTGCTCTTGGTGAATGCTCCTAGTTTTCTGATTTATTCATGGTATATCTCTTTTCTCCTTACTCTTTGCTTTAAGCAACTTCCTATTTCTCTTTATTTTGTTAATATTTTAACATGGTATCAGAGCAGGTTGGTTTAATCTTCTATTGAGTTTACAGGTGAAGGAGCTACCATATCTTGGAGCACTCCAATATCGGAGACTCTTGAGAGAGTTTATTGCTGATTTACTTCTTGATTCTATTCTAACATTTATCTCTGCAAGTTTTAAACTAATCATTTTATAATAACTTTCTTTACTAGTTTACATTCTTTTTTTTGCAGGAATCACATAAATCTAATCTTGTTGATCTTTGTCTTACAACTCTATATTTACAAGAAGAAGACTATATTGTTCTTTGGTTGCAGTTTTTTCATACCAAATCTCTGTTATTTTTGTTGTTTGGCAGCCTGGTCTAGTTCAAATATAATTTTTTTTCTTCTGATTTGCAGGTTTATATAGTGTTTAATCTATTCTCACTATTCTTTTACATCATTCTCTTTACTATTTATTATACATTTCATTCAGATTAACAACATCTCTGCTTATTATCTCCTATCGCTCTCTTTATAACTCTAATCACACAAATCTACCATATATCTATTTGTTGTTTATATTTTGTTTGCTACTTATTGTTCGTCTATTGTTTTATGTACATTTAATTTTCTATTTCTAAATATAATTGTCTTGCTCAACATTTTATAGCCTGTCATTCTAACCCTTTTGTCTTTGCGCAGCTTTGTTGAAGCAATTTACCTATTTCAATTAAATATACTTGTTGCTACTTTCTATGTACGATTGCACAAAGTATTAACATTTTGTATTCTCCTCCCTTCTCCCTTCACATGCCCCTTATCTCCTCCTTTGTCTTCACTTGTTGCACAGCCCATCTTCCTTCATTACACAGGGCTCTTTCATTGTGCAGGGTTCCTTGTCCTATGTAGGAAGTTGCTTCCTCACTTCTTCTTCTTCCAGCTCACAACCCCTCCTTACCTCTCCTCTTATTGTTGCCTTGGGTGTTTTTCATGTTTTATGTTCCTTCTCACAACTTGCGCAACACATTATACTTTATTCAGCACAGCCTGCTTCACCCAGCAAAACCTTTTTACTCTTTCAACCTTCATTCTTTTGTTCCATGCATTTTTTTTGCTGACTGCCTCCACCCTCCCTCTGGCCTTTTTCCATGCCAGCTTTGCCCTCTGTGTATCTGGTCAAACAACAATTAACGTGTTGTGTTCTACAGTTCCTCCCATCCCTTGCCACCTTGCGCAACCAATCAGCCAACACTGCTCTTCCTCTGGCAGTAATTGATTGTGGTTGCACTTAAAAAGGAATCGTTCTTGTCTGTTATTTACTGTAGTTTATTCATAACATTTTCTCTTAATTATAATTGTAGTTTTTTTAATCATTTCATGGCAGCACATTAACTATTTTATTATATTCTGTTGTTGACTGGTTATTTCATTTGAAATCAATTAAACTTTTATTTAACTTATTATGTAATTGTAATTTCACCACTACATTACTTTGTTTTCATAATTCTTTTTTTGAATATCAATTCATTTAAATCCTTGTAATATTCATTTAAATATTTATTTTTAAATACTTATATCATTTTATGAAAATTTGTTCATCGTTTATTTTTAATATTTAATTTTTTTTTGTATATTAGTATTTACCATTCGAGTTAAACTATGACATTATGTATCCTTTAAATGAATTTCCTATTTGGGATGACCCATGTGATGATGTTTGTTTTGGGGATGATCCCCTCGCTTCCTATTTTCCTCATAGAAATAACATGTTGTCGGTTGATGATGTTTCTTCTACTTATTCCGCTTTAGACCAAGAAGATGAAATTATTAATACGTTTATCAATGTCACTTTACCCTTATGTATTTCAGGAGATTATGTTCCTCTTTGCTTCAAAGAATTTCATGGCACCCAAATGGTTATTATGGAGGACCAACCTCCTTCTCTAAACTCTAATCTTCCTCATTATGATAATGGTAATATTATTGATAGTGACTATACTAGCTCTACCCTTAATTCTGCATCTAGTGATGATTTCATTTGGTTTACAAAATCTCTTTATGAAATGAATGATGTATTTAATGATTCTCAATCTGTTTTTACTTTATCATATTTTATTGATTCATATCTAAAGGGAGATCCACTTGTGGTTATTATCCCTTTTCAGGTAATATTTCTTGGAGAAGAAACTATGATCAATCTCAACATGTACTTGTACATTTGGGCCTATCTCAACAAGCACCTAAACCTGTGTATTGCAACACTCAAAGGACCCTTATTTCATGATCGAAGCATATATCAATTCACCATCACCTCATATTAACACAAAGTGACGACAAGCAAGTTATCCTCCTCTACTACAAGAAGGATAATCTAGTTGCAGTTTTTTGTAAAACCCCAAGTAAAGATTAAAGGGGGGTGTTAGAATTAATCTTTACTTGCATTATGTAAGTAGGAGATTCCTATGGAATCCCTACACCTATTTTGTCCTCTTGTGAGGATAATTCTTTTTATGTATTTTTTTATCCCTTGGTTGTATTATTTAAATGGGATAAACCAAGGTATCCCTTAGATTCCTCCCTAAGAGGAAATAACACAAAAGGCACACACTTTATGAATGTGGCTCACATGCACATAGGAGTTACACTTCAAACTCCTTCTTCCGTCTCTACTTAAGAGATGATTCTCCTCTTTCTTTGTTGTAACACAAGCACTAGTTGTAGCACTTTGTCACTTCAAGTGACTCATTGTATGAGCTTGGCTCTCATTCTCTCTCTCTCACGTTCTTAGGCAATTTACCAATTCATATTTATTCATGGGGTTTTTTTTATGCTTTTACCCCTTCAAAATCTTGTCTCCTTGTCTTGCTCTTGGTGAATGCTCCCAGTTTTCTGATTTATTCATGGTATATCTCTTTTCTCCTTGCTCTTTGGTTTAAACAACTTCCTATTTCTCTTTATTTTGTTATTATTTTAACAAAGACACAAAGATTAAAAAAAAAAAAATTCTCCAAGAAAAATCTATGATGTAGAGATAATGTGACAGCTAGATAAAAATACAATTAGATAAACATATATAACAACCCCCCTTAAGATATATTGTGTCACTCAAAGGGGTGCATGCAATATTCTAAGGAGAGAAAATACATTGTGGCATGTCAACATACAAGATGTTTCCATAGAATGTCACTTCCTAACAGGTGACACATGATCTCCACAACATTCAAACATAGATAAAGGGATTTGATGGATTGGTGTCAGAACCCAAAAGAGTGATGCACGTCCTCTTAGGGGATATTTAATCACAGCCAACCATGGCTCAACTATGAAGAATAACACATGAAAACAAAGAAAAATAAAAAATTTGGGTCAACATAGAAGGGGAGCCTAAATATCCCCAATACTTTGCATCACCCCTAAATGTTGAAAATCACCAATAGAAGAAAAAGATAACACATAGAAGAAGGTGTACAATAGATAACCTCATGTTTCCAAGTACCAATAAAGTACAAGGGTCCTCTAGGAGGGAACACCACTAAAATCAAAGCACTATGGAACACAAGTAAACACACTCTAAAGTTATAGAAGTGGGTATTTCCTTCATAGCTCATCCACCGATAGATCATCATCGTCCCAAGATTGATCATATAGAGAGATAGGTTGAGATTGCAATGATATAGATGTAATGGAATCTCCATGTGCCCCACTAGTAGTAATGGAGGAGCATCTTAGGATCTTGGCAATCTTTCATCAAACAAAAATATTTTGTGTTTCTTGTTTCATTAGCCTGGTGTTTTGGTTAGCGGTTGATCTGTGCTTTTTATTTTGTGTTGCGGTCGTGACATCATATTTTTGGCATTGTCTTGAGGCTTATCCTATTGTATAGTTGGAAAATGGAAGCACTTCCATTGTAGACATGTTTAGCCTTCCGAGTAAGTGGTTTGGGGTCATGACAAGCACCTTGAATGGGTTCCTGACTTTGACATGGCTTCCTCCCTGTTCTGTTCCTCTTTCCACTCCTGTTTGGCCTAATTTCTACATTCTGGATGGAAGACTGGTGATTCTGGGCTTTAGGGTCAAGGTTGACATTTTAGGTCTATGTCAACCTCAACCCTGACCTAGGTTAGGGTCGACCTTGACCTTGACCCAGGGTTCATATCCTGGGGTCTTGCAGTTTCAGGAGGTCAGCCTTTGCAAAAAGTATTTCCCGCTTTCGGGTCGGCTGTTTTGGGTTCCGAAGCATTGATTCTGAAATTATATTTAATATAGGTCCTCTCCTAGGGGTAAATGATTTAATGGGATTTAATTCTCCTATGTAGGCATCCTTAGAAGATTGTGCCCTAATTTCATGTAAAAGGGAAGCTTTCTCTCTCATTTTCTCTAAGTCTAAGAAGCAAGATTGAGAATTATCATCAAGCGTTCCTAATTGAGATCAAGCATCATTAAGTGAAGTTCAAGAAAGCATTCAAGCAAGATTTCAAGCAAGCATTCATCCATTTCAAGTATCCATTTCCATGAAGGAGATCCATTGGAGGCCATTGAAGGATTAAAGCTACAAGGTGCCCTTTTGGTGATCTCTCCATCCACCTTCTTCCAAGCCTTTTCCCAATTCAAGAACCTATTCAAGACTTGGTGTTGGAGATCCACAAGAAAGAGATTGAAGACATCCTACCTTTCTACATTCTACATTTGAAGCATACTTGTGGATTTAAGGATTCGAATCCTCCACAAGGACTTTTCCAAGCAAGGTGAATTTATGCATTTACTTTGTCCATTTCTGCAATTTCAATTACATATATTTGAGGTTAATTCAAACAACAGGGTTTTGCCAAGGCAAACCCCTCCCCCACAACAAAAAAATCTCCTTTTTCTTGTAGGTACAGGTACATAATAGTGGATTTGAACCTAGATGTGGATACCCTTTTCGGCAAACTTTCGGGATCCATGAACAAAGTCACTCTCGATTCTGTGTAGGTCAGGGTTGCCTTTATTGGGTCAGGATTGACATTTGTGGGTCAAGGTCGACCTTTTTCATAAGATGACATTGAAACGAAAAACAATTTCTGGGTTTTGTTCGTCTCTGTGTTTCAGTTTGGTATCAACTGTCAATTTTTCCAGAAACTGTCTACAGACCTCAGAAAATAACATTCTTTGATCTACAATATTTCAAGATTAGTGAATTTCTCCTATCTCTTTAATTACTATCATATATCATTTCTATTCATATAAATAATATAATTTAAGGTATTTCCTTTATTATTCTCCTTTCCAAATAGTTGATTCATTTGTGCATTAACCCTTCTCTTGGGTTGATCAACTTGGATCTCCCATTTGGGCATTTGGGAATTGAAAAGGAACATCTTATCTTCTCCTTAATCACAATTGTAACACTTAATCAATTCACTTCAATTAAGGTTAATACAATCTAGGCAACTCAAATAATAATAAACACATCTCTAATTCCATCCTCCTTTACATTTTTGAAAGATAGAATATTCAATCTCTTTACATTTTAACACTTAACATCAAATCAACAACAAACACAACACACAAACATATATTTTATCTTACATTTTGGTGACATCTATTTTATATGTTACATTTTGGTGAACCCGTGATAGAAAACTCTTTCTTTTTGGTGTTAGATTTACATTGTGTATGCTAGATCTTGCATGTTCTTTCAAAATTGCATTTCAATTCAATAGATCAAAATTTTGTG
>MU223839.1:2256472-2273420 GCA_018584345.1 Thuja plicata | reverse complement strand
GTAAATATGCAGAGTATACCAATCAATCTAGAAATGCATATGTGAAATGTAAAACAATAAAGTAATAAACCATACACACATAACACAAGGATTTTAACATGGAAACCCTATTAAGGGAAAAACCACTGGGACCGGTACCCCAAATTTTCACTCTCCTAAAGTGAGCCCCGTTAGGAGCCAACCCTGTTAAAGGTTACAAACACATGGTTAAGTGTGACCTTGTTAGAGGATTTTTATACATATATTGTCACTAAGTATCTGGCATCTACGCTACCATCCTTGAATTATTCTCTAGACTATCAATAGGTTTTATGCTAATCTTACTACCATCCTTAAATCAGCCTCCTTCTTAGACTATCAATAGGCTTTAGGTAAGACCGATGCTACTATCACAAGTCAACCTTTTTGGTAATCTGTTAGGATATACCTCAATTATAAAAGATGGTTAAGTCCTACTTTGTTAAGAGACTTAATGCTTCAATGGTTAAACTGAAACATAATGACTTGTTTCTAATGCAACTTGAATTGCAGATATTCAGATCTATTTACATACAATACCTCTATGATCAATGTATCAATTCAATTCCTTTTTACTTCACTCTTTTTGCTCTGTGATGTTGTGCTTCACTGTTCGTCAGTGTCTGCAAATTTTTTTAGCTCTCACTTAGCTTGATTGATCAGGACTGCATGAAGTTTATCCTTCATCAGTTTCTCTTCAACATCTTCTTTCAATTCACTTCCCCATGTATCTGAGTGCTTGTGGAAATGAATTATGCTTGTCTCTTATATAGACATGATATTCCTTAATTCTTGGTTCTTGATTCTTGATTCTTGGCGTGAAAAAAAATCTAGCCAAATTGATTTACGACTTTAACTCTTGATTTATCTCATAGTTATCTTCTTGCCAACTGTATAAATCAATTAATTTAACTGTGGTTGAATAAAACAACCAGTTAAGTCTATCTTTAAGCTCTGCCAGCTAGATATTTTGTCATTTTCTGATCTCTCTATTTTGTCGGTCAAATCTGCAGTTCGTCGCTGGTGACAACTGCCAGTTCCGTCGGTGCAACTTCAGTTAGCTTTGGGATCTCCATCCATTGGGCATCATTGGATTCTGCTCGTCGGGCATCCTTGGATTCTGCTTTGTCAGGAAACACTGTCTTCTTCTCATCGGGTATTACTGTAACTTTATCTTTGTCTTTATCGGTGGTGTGCACTCCGTCGGTGTTGTCTATCACTTAGTGAATACTTGACTTTTATGCATTCCTAAAAGCATAATCTATGTTCCATTGATTCTCTGAAGTCTTTAGCATTATGTGTATGACCATACAGATGATATCAAGTTGACAACAATGACAATACAAATCATTAACTGATTTTATGTCTTGCATCATCTTCAACTTAACATTATCAAACATTCAATTAGTTACATGTCATCATGGGAGTGTAATCTAATCACAGAGCCGAAGCTATGGCTGCTCTTAATGTGATGTTGCTAGCAGAAGAGTTGGATTGCAAAAAATTCTGGCTAGAAGGTGATTCCCTCAACATAATCAATAATATTAAAGGTAACAACAAGGTGTCTTGGACTATCAGGAAAATCATTGATAAAATTAATGAAGTGGCTTAGAAATTCAATGTCTTTCATGTAACCCACAATTATTGCAAAACCAACCAAGTGGCAGATGGGCTGGCTAACTTGGGAGTTATAAGTGACATCATTTACAAGTGGCATGAATCAACAAAGATAAGTGATGAGATAAACCTATTAATTAATCATGATAAAATTAATCACAAGGTGGGATTTATTAATACTTTTGATCTCAAAGTATGATGGGACTTGGATTTGGAGTACGTCAAAGGTGAATTGCCAAGGGAAGGGTAATAACAATTATGACCCTCTATCATCACATGCTTTCTAGGTCACTAAGAGATAGTTAATGCATAATCTAAATTAATTCTGTAATTCCCACCCTAGTATCTTGATATTTTGCACATACATGATTTCTATATTGAGCATTATGGACTCTATGTTTTGTTTATTTTTAATTGATGCAACATTATGAGTATATGTTTGGATAATTAAGTATTTTATGGAAGATAGAAAATGATTTAAATTTTTTTATCAGGACATGTTATTTCATATATTTGATTATATTTCTTATAAAGATGATTCAATTCTTGGTTTACATTATGGAGTAATGATTATTTTTGGAGCTAACCATACTAATCCAATTATGCCTTGATATTGATGCTATCTAATGTGTTTGTAGGATGAGGAGAGGCAGTCGTAGTCACTTGTATAGGAGATCTACACGATGTTGCACTTTCCCTCCTTGTTTGACATTGGTTGTATATTTATATATATGTACAAATGTTTCTCTTGACTTGGCAATGTAGGATGCAGGTACCAGGCATCGACTTCACCTGGCTACACAGGTCTAAGCGTGCCTTAAAAAAATCCTCGAACGTTGTTGTTTGGAGATATTTCCAAAAGCACTCTCATGGGAACCTTGTTGAATTAGGTTCCTATTTAGGAAGTCACCTCAGTTGGGGGGGTTAAGTAGTTTTATGATTTTGTGATTTGGTGATTTATGCTTTATTGTATGTTTTCTTTGTCTCATTATTTGTATTTATATATTAAGGAATGATGCTTCTCTATCTTTTGAAATATGGATTTGATGCTTTATTTGTGCAATATATATGTGTATGTATATATGGGTGCACACATATATACCTACACAGGAGTTTTGAACCTGAGACCTGCTAATAGTTAGGCTAGTTAGTTTCCATTGGGCTATGTGAATTCCTTGAGGATTATTTTCACCTTTGTTCTTTTATGGTCTTGGTGAGTTTAATAAGTAAATAAATATAAATAAAACCTTTAGTTATGCTTTCGGGAATTGTTTTAATGTTTTTAAAACCAACTATATTAGTTGGAGCCATTGCTTCCCGTAAAGCAACTCCTCCAACTATATGGATGGATTTTAATATTTGGAGTATGTGAGGAGTTGGGGTTTTATGCGGGAGAAAATTGGATAATCATTTCGGAGAAGAAAATTTCAGAAGTATGAAATAGTTGGAGTTAGGATTTATCTGAGAGTAAGGAGGAGTTTTATCTCAGGAGAAACTTAGAAATACAACCTGGAAGGAGAGTAGACATCAGGAATTTGGAAGGAGGGGTTGGTTCATATGGGAAGCAGAGGTTGCTCAACTTTGGAAAGGTTTCTCCGCATGAACCTAGGTAGGATGTGTAACCATAGAAAAATACTCATTTCATGTTTTGGTATATATATGTGTGTGGGTGTGTGTGTGTGTGTGTGTGTGTGGGTGTGTGTTTAATAATGTTTGATATTCATTTCCTGAAAGTTTATGTGGTGAGAATTTTTCTGAAAGATGGGGAATAATGTATTGATTTATTCAGGAAGAATGATGTTATATAATGATATAATTTCCTTTTAATCTCTCTAGGAAGGTTATGTTTTCTTTGCGGATGTATAGGATGCTTTATTTTGTGTATTTAGGTTTCAAGGAAGATTAGGGAGTTTAGGTATGTGTTTTTTTGGATGTTCAAGAAGTTTTGCAAATGGTTATTTTTACCCTATGTTATGTAGATTTTGGAAATGTTTTGTCAATTGTTTTTGTTCTGTTGTTTTGGTCTGCATCTTCCAGTTTGATCTTGTTGTCTATCTACTTCCTTTTTCCCATTTGAATGTTCAATATATTGCATATGGTAGAAAAATATGTTGTTCTTAGTATGTATTGTATATGACATCCTTGCTATCTTCCTCATATTGCTAACGGTTAAGGATTATGACTCATCTTAAGGGTCTGAGTAAACATGAGTGTTTCTTTAGCATATGAATCAGAGCATTTGAGATGTTTTCTTTGTTTTGGTATGTTTTTGGGGTAGGGAACTAGATACCCTGGGTGAGTGGCTCACCATAGGTGCTGGAACCCAAAGTGGTTGCCAGGGAATCCTATGGGTGAGTTTGTAACAATTGATAACATAAAAATTAAACTGGGAGGGGGGTTTCAAAAGATAATGAAAGATATATGTTTAATGGCTAAATCCACATAGACCTGTTGGAGTACTGGTACCATGGGTAACTGCCAGGGTGGATCCTGAAACTTTGAGAGGGGACCGATGTTACATGGTTTCCAGGGAGGATCCCAATGCACAGGCTATGTGATGACACTCACCTAGGCAGTATTTTGGAACCTAAACCTTTGGTGCACAGTCTGGTGGTGCTTTGTTGTTTATGCCTTTTATCTATTGGTATTTGATTACATGGTTCGTTTGCTTTATATTTCCTTAGGCCTTGAGAGTACTTTGGTTGTATCTCCTAGCACGGGGGGGGGGGGGGGGGGTGGAACTTCACAAGTTTCACATGGTTGGGTGGAAAATCTCTTTGAGGTACTGTTTGTGGTTCGTGTCTTGGCTTGGATTCAAATTTATTTAGTGTTGAAGATTTCCTTTAAAATTTTCTTGTACTACTATCCATTGTAAACAAAGATGTAGAGATCTATTGTAAGCCCTTGGGCAATTTGATGTATTTGTATTGAATATTAAAGGAAAAACATTATACTTTGGGAAGGGTAGATATTTAGGAACATCAAAGGGAATGTTTATTTGGAAATCAGAAAGTTGTAATAAAGAAAAGTGATTATGTATTTTATATCCTATCTCTCTTGAAATGAAAACTGGAAGTAAGAGTTATTTATGCTTCGGTAATACAAATGAATTATGAGTAGGCAAGGTTAATTGGAAATAAAATTAAAGAAAAGGGTAGATTATGTTTAGAAGTACAATGTATTTATTTCAGTCTCCTTTTAAAAAAAAAATCTAAATACAATGGAAATTAGGAAAGGAAATGAATTCATTAAGGTAATATAGAATCAATATTTTTTTATATTCATGGAAATCATTTAAGGGGAACCTTTAAGGACATGTTCATTTTCATAATTTATAAAATAGTATTAGTAATGTTTAAAAAAAAAATCTAGTTGTTATCTTTGTACTTCAGACCTAATCCTTATGGGTTCCCTGGCGGGGAGATTACAAATTGAAGCAATCTGGTTATTGTTTGAGAAATTCAAAAATTTTTGCTACGGTGTTGGTAAAGTTTGCGACCCCAATATCACTAAACAAGATGAAGCTATGGGTGGTGACTTAAAAAGAGAGGAACCTACTAAGTGTAAATGGGTGAAAGAGAAATACGTATAGAGAAAACTTAAGAAGGGAAAAGTGCATCGTTACCTTAAACAACTTCATGGTAATGACAAGGAGATTACGAAGGCATTTGTTGCTGGGTGGGATAATGGTAAAGTTAACATTTTGGGTAAATATTTTACCCTAACCTTAGAGCTTCTAGAGGAGATTAAAGGGCTCCCTCTATATGGGATGTTTTTCATCAAAGACAAGAAAGTGGAAAACAAAGCCTACAAAACCTTTTCCAAGTCTGATGAGGAGCGGGCTATGCTGGTGAAAGGCAACTTGGACTATGTGAATCTGTCCAAAATCAAAAAAATATGGGCTTTTGTTATCAGAGTGATAATGGAATATTTCACGCTAGATGGTAGGTACTCCAAAGTCTACAATTACCATTTTGTGATTGTCAATCATTTTAGACATGATGTTAGGGTTTCTTTCCTGTTTTACCCGCTTAGCTCGCTCAACCAGAGCATTGTGGACTTCAGAATTAAGGTAACTCCTGCTCTCCATGAGGGGCTTATCCTTCTCATTGCAAACTATGCAAAAAATCACATTTATGAGCCTCTCCCTAAGCATATTGATAATTCTAAAAGAAAGAATGTGGAGTTGTAGTCGGGTAAGAAGGACAGTAGAGCCACAAACAAAAAATCTGCAAAGGCCTTGTGGAAGATGACATCACACTTTCCATTTTTGATGATGTGGAAGGCATTAGGATGGACGATGACTAGGAGGAGGTCTCTTTTGAAGATGAGGATATCAATGATGGGGAGCAGAACAACAGAGAGGATTCTGAGAAGGATAACCCTAATATCATTGAGCCTATGAGTGAAGAAGGTGCTTTTTCTACTGAGGAGACTAAGAAAATGGATAATACCATCTATAAGGAGATAATTGAACAAGTTGACACCCTAGTGAAAAAATATATTGATAAGAATCAAAACTAGTCAATGGAAGATAGGGAGGACCAAATTAAGAGGAATGATGAAATGCTGGAGAACAGGGCCTATATGGAAACAAAACAAACTGAGGAAAATGAAATCAACAAAAAAGGAAAGGCAAAGGAGAATACGGCTATGGTTAATCTAGAAGAGTCTGAAAATACCTAAAGTGACAAAATCTTTGTTGATCTTGAGAAAGAGGACCAGAATGAGCATATCGACTGTGATATTTACTCTACTCATCCTGAGAGCCCCATGGGAGATGCTGAAGAGAATGATAATAAATAGAAGTAGAGGAGTTTGGAAGAAGACTTCTGGGATCAGGACTTCAAGGTTAAAAGAGCTGTCAACATGTCCCATCTCCAGGAGGCAAAAAATAAAGTGATGTGTGGCTATAACATTGATAAATGGGTTCAGGAAGATATTCAGGAGCTGCAGGCTAAGTGTAAAGACCTTGAAGAAATAAATTCTCTCTCGGAGGAGATAATGGAAAAAATAAGGAATGATGCAACAATGTATCAAAAAGGTAATGATGTTTTTGATAAGGTAACTGGTAATTCTGCCAAGCTGGATGATAAGATTAGAAAAATGATTGACATTAGGATCAACCCTATCATTGAGAAAACCAATAACAATAAAACCATCCTGAGGAAGCTGACTACTATCATCAATTAGGGAATGTAAACTTCTGTTGAGAACCTGAAAGCTCTGTATACCCTGCTGGAAGGGAACTGCAATGACAGAACAAATATAGAGGATGATGGGAAACAAGATATCCAGACATCTAGCCCAGGATCTAGAACTAGATCCAGCACAAGAAAGAAGACTGCAGCTCAAGTCAAAGACTTAACTAATCTTTGGGATTCCATCTAGAATATGGAAAATCAGATGATGGAAGTCCAAATTATAGAAAATCAGATGGTTGAATCTGAGAAGTGCTCCAAGATGATGGATTGAGTCATGTGCTGGAAGATATTTTTTGGTCATTTTGTTGGAAGTTTCTTTTTTTGTCTTCTGCTTCTTTTTATTTTGGTTAAAATTTGTATTGAAAATCTGGGGTGTTAGCCCTCATTAGTCTTGTGTCTATTTTTTTGACAGATAACTTCTTTTTTGGGATCTTAATGCTTATCTTTCTTTTGCTATGTTAAAGGGTTTCAGGGCCCCTTCAAAACAATCTGTTACCGTAATAAAAAACACTAAATTCAGCTAAAATATTATTTCCTCTACTCTTTTGAAACTTATGCTAGATGTTTATTTCAAAATATTGACTGGGGAAGATGGACGACGGTGCGGGTTGCAGTGAGAGTTGAAAAGATTAGAAGTTTAGTGCAGGCTACAGAGTTCAGGTGCAGGATGTAGGTTAGGTATAGAACATAGAGGTTCCCAAAGATTCTAATGATGGTTGGACAAACATTAAGGGGCCCTCATGGATAAGGGAATGTTGGGGTGACGAGGTAGATAGGGTTTTTTCAATTCACAAATTGAGATCCAAACTATCGAACGCTCTGCCACAAAAAACCAATCGCCTTCCCCAATGGGTTTTTTGGTCTAGAAAATGGGTTGACAAATAAGTGGAATACAATAATAAGGGGTCAGTTGAACACTTTTCTCAGTCCGGTCAAGTCCCCAAAAACTTTGAGGATGACTGGAGAATCAATAGGGCTCATCCTCACAGGCGAGTACGATGGGATGAAGAGGTAAATAGAATTTCTCCCTCCCCCACCATATTTAAAAAATATTCAAATTATTTTCCGCCCAGATCAACCCCTGCCCCACAATGGGTTTTTTGCTTTGGGAAATGGGTGGGTGAATCAAGATTTTTTGGCCTCGATTCCCCAATGGGGTTTTCAGTCAAGAAAAATGGATAGACAAGTAAGGGAGGTATCTATGGGAACACCACCATTTTGTCTCTTTTCAAGATCTTGGTCATAAGGCTAGGTGATATAGATCAGGTGGTGCAGATTTCCAAAAAAGGCATAGGAGGATTCTTGAGAAGCAACCAATATTTGATATCTATGGTAGTGTCTCTCCTTCACGGTAAAGGGAAGCCCCTAAGGTTCAATCTGGCCACCCGCATGAGAAGGCACTTATGTTAGGCACCCTTCCTCTGGGAGGGCATTCAATGACTCCTTTCACCTTGATTTTGGATTCCAAACCCCCATATCCCTCTCTAATCAAGGCACATTCTGCCCTGGGCGGAGGATTAAATCGGGATTCCCATAAAATATTTATTATGGAAAACATGTGCTCTCACGCGATGAAGGATTTGAGATCTCAGGCGATTATTGGTAAGATCTGGAACTTTTCTCCTAACAATGTTGAAATCTCAGATTGGGCCGTGCACAATTGGATAGGAGTTTAGGAAGTGTTCTTGGTTGATAATGGCGGTGGTTTTTTTATAGCCATTTTTAGGGATAAGGAGAGTAGGGATAAGATCCACCATTTGAAGGGTTGGTTATTCCAAGGTTGAGGAATACACACACAATTATGGTTCCCAAATTTCAAACTAGCCTCTTGCCTGATCAGATTCTATCCCTTCTGGGTTTCTTTCCCAACCCTCCCGCTTGAATCCAGGCAGCTTGAAATTTTAGAGTCAATGGCTAATAAATTGGGCATTTTCCTGCGTCATGACTGGAGCTCACTAGATAACTAAAATCTTCCTTCTTGGCTCTGTATCCTAAGGGATATAAAAAAAAAATGGCCCTCGACCTTCTTCCTTGAGTCTAAGTTTGGTTCTCTGCAACAATGCATTTGGGTGGATAGCTCCCACAAAGTTTCTTCTAGGCTTCCCTCCTTGGGCCATCTGACTTATCAGTGTCATCAAATTTCCCCTAGCCCTATGAGAGTTTTCCCAGACCCTTGCTCCTCCCCGTCCAATTTCTAGGATTTTCTCCCCAGGGAGTGCATTGATCCCTTGCCCTCAGTTTCTTTCTTTCTCCATCCCCCTCATCCCCAGTCCATTGCTACTAGCGAAGGTTCTTGGAATCACTGGCTGTCCCAAATATATGTGCTGAGGAGGCACTTTCAAATAAGAATGCTGTGGTGGAACCCTTGGGTTATGATAATTAGAAAGATATGGTTTAGTTTGGTGTGGATTCATGACTGCAATAATTGGGCCTTGGGGACCAGGTTTTAGAGTTGTTCCGGTCTCCCATGTAGGGGCACCAGGCCTCTATAATCCTTCAAGACATCCCAAATGGGCAGGGGGGTCCTCTTACCTCGACTATCTCCTCACCTTTGCTTAGCCCAGCCTTGGTTGAGGACCTTTGGTTCCCTCATGTGTGCCCAAGGTTATGTCCTCTTCGCTCAGGGCTTTCCCTTGTCAGAACTCGAAGATTGTAGGTTTACATCTAGACTATGAACCTGATTGGCCTTCTGAGGAGACCCAAGATCAGGTTTCTCCCTCTTTGGCAAGCTTGAATAACCTGTTCCCCCTCTTCTCAGCTAGGAGGAACCTTCAACATACTTTCCTATAAGAACTAGATCCCAACCTTCCCTTACTCCAGCCCCATCAGGACCTTGAGCTGGACATTTCTTCTGCCACTCCAGGTCTTCCTGACAATAAGGAAAATGTAGCAAGCTCGCTGAATCAGTCCATGAATAAATTATTGGTGGCATACTTGGAGGGTCTAGTCGACTCAATTATGATGGGAATAGTAGATGATAAAATCGACCATGCAAATCAGGAGGTAAATTCAGGGAATGACACTACTCCGGGCACCCAGGTTGGTAATGTCAATGTATATCACTCTCCCCCATTGTGTCATTCTGCAATTGGCTACAGACAATTCTAAAATTTGTTTTTCCTCCTCAATCAAGAAGTCTAGGGGGCATCCTGCAAAGGGGAAGAAGAGTGAGGATGAAATTGCTCCTGGTACTCAATCCACCCTCCCCTTTTCCAAACTTCTTAGAAAGTCCAAAGACGAGGTTGTAGCTTCCATAGACAAACAAATGAAGTAGAGAAGGAGAGAAAAAGGCTCTTTGAGGAAGAAATAAGGATTATCTCTTGGAATTCTAGGGGTATTAATGCCCCTAACAAAGTGCACCTTATCAAGAATCAAATCTTGATAAGTGAAGCAGATATATTATTACTTTAGGAAACCAAATTGTCCTGGGAAAAGGGAGTTAAGCTATTTAGCTCTTGGAAGGAATGGGCCTTTGCAATTGTTCCTTCCACAGGGGATTCTAGAGGCTTAGCTATATTTTGGAAACCCCATAAATGTCAAGTGCAGCTGTCTGTATCAAACTCTAATTGGATGTTGGCAGAGGTTTCGACCTTTGTAGTCTCCTTCTATCTGTTTAATGCCTATGGCCCGATATTAGTGGTCAACAAACAATGATTATGGGAGACCTTATCCCAAGTCATAATAAATATTGGAGCCTCAAAAGTCATTCTAGGGGGATATTTCAATCCTACACTGGGAGATTTAGACAAGGTGGGAGGGGTAGACCCTTCTTATAAAGTTACACAAGACTTTTGAAATTTTGTAGAGGGAAACTCCCTTTATGACTGCATTCCTCTTAATGACAAGGTGACATGGTTGAATAGGAGGAAGGGTGGACATTTTTTGGGGTTTAGATTGGACAAATTCTTGCTCAATCACACTTGATTTTGGATCATGGTTGTTGTTCTTCTTCCATCCTCAACCTCGCCGGCTCTGACCACTATGCGGTCTCTTTGATTGTGGACTTGGGCTCTAATACTTTTAAGCCGAAATCATATTTTAAAATTGAGTGTATGTGGTTCAGAGACCCAAATTTGATGTTTCTTCTCCATCGGTGGTGGTCTCAGTGTCCTCCTTCTAAAGGATATAAAATGTTCCAACTTTTTAACAAATTAACTTTTATAAAAGAAAAGATCAAGGACTGAAATCGCCTAGTTTTTGGGAACATCTTTATGGAAAAAGATTCTATTAAAAAAAAAATGGAGGAATGGAATGAACATGTTATAAACAATGGTCATGTTCTACAAAATGGTCTTTCTCAACAGGTTTATGACACACATAAAGACCTTCAAGTTAAATTGGATGAAATTCTGATTAGGGAAGAGACCTACTGGAGACAATGATCTAGAGAACTATGGATGAAGGAGGGAGACTACAACACAAAGTTATTTCATAATTTAGCTAAAGAAAAGTGCCATAAGTCAACTATCTTTCAAATTTAGGATGACAATGGGGTCATTCTCAATAGTGAGAAGGATATCCAATTGGAAACAATCATATTTTTCCAGGACCTCCTTACTAAGCCAGAAGGTTTGGTTTCCCCTTCTCCCTCATTATATCCGTTGAATTTCATCCCCACTTTAGCTTCTGAGGAGGATAGCAAGATGATTATGTGGCCTTTCACCTTGACTGAGGTGAAGGAATCTCTATTTTCAATGGAGGCTAATAAGGCACCTAGTCTGGATGGATTTTCTCCTCTAATTTTCCAAAAATGTTGGGATTTCATGGGGTTAGACATTTTTGAGGCTGTGGAAGAATCTAGGTGTAATGCCTACATGTTCAAACCTTTTAACAATACTTTCATCACTCAGATCCCCAAATGTTCCAATCTTCAAACTTTTGTGGACTTCAGATCTATATCCCTTTGCAATACCATCTACAAGATCATCACTAAATCTATCTCACATCGGCTTGGTAAGATTATTCCTAAACTCATCTTAGAACAGGAGGGAGGTTGCATCCCAGGGAAGGAAACTGTGGAGGGAGCACTAATTTCCCATGAGGTTCTCCACTCAATCAAGCTCTAGGGGCTCTAGTCAATGGTTCTCAAACTTGACATGATGAAAACTTATGATAGGGTTAATTGGTCCTTCCTCAAAAATATTTTGATCAAGATGGGCTTTGCTAATAAGTGGATTAAATGGATCCCATCATGCGTCAGAGGGGATAAGTTTATAGTTATCATTAACGGTTCCCTATGCATCTTCTTCTCCTCTTCCCAGGGGGTTAGATAGGGAGATTCACTTTCACCTTTTCTTTTTATCATCTTGGCAGAGGGTCTCAGTAGATCTCTTATAAGCATTCCCAGAGAATCTGGACATGTATTCCTCTCCATCATTCCCAACTTACTGTAACACATACTCTTTTCATAGATGACTCCTTGTTATATGGTGCGAGGACACTTTGTGAAGCTAGAGTGATTAGGGATACCCTAGAAGAATACTACCATCTCTCGGGCCAGAAACTAAATAACTCAAAATCCAAGATCTTCTTTTTCAATATGCCCAGATCATCTCAATTGACCATCCAATCTCTTCTTGGCTTTGGGATAGCTGAAGCCCCAAGTACATACCTCGGTATTTCCCTCTTTCAGGGATCATACAAAGCCTCTTTTTGGGACAACATTTTCCAGTCCATCAGGGATAGGATTGCCTCGTGGAAGGCCAGATGGATCTCCCTGGCTGGGAGGATTCTCCTTGTCAAATTAGTTCTCTCTTATATTCCCAATTACATCATATTAGTTCTTTTGGCACCTAAGTCAGTCTTGGAGAAGATTTTTAGATTCCTGAAAAACTTCATCTGGAAAGGTAACATGGATGGTGCAGCAAAGATCCCTCTAGTTGCATGGGATAAATTTTGTCTCCCCAAGGATTGCGGGGGGGGGGNGGTGGGTCTCCATAATCTATACGAGAGGAACATTAGCCTTGAGGATAAATTATCCTAGAAACTATATGAGTTCCCAGGTTCTCTTTGGGCCAAAATCATCAGGTTAAAATATCTGAACTGTGATAACCAGCTAGAATATTTACAATCAGGGATCCTCCAAGGGGCTCCACAATGTGGAACATTCTCATCAAATGCTGACAAGTGATCCTCCCTCACTTGTCTTTGGTTATTAATTCGGGAGACAGGGAAAACTTTTGGGATGACTCTTGGAATGACTTGCCTCCTGTGTCTTCATCCCAAGGGCTTCTCCCATTAACTAGGTTAATGATCCAAACCCTTTTGGGAGATAAAGTGCAGGATTATATTACTAGTACTCAAATAAAAGAAGGTTCTAAGTCATTTTGGAAGGATTTTTCTCACCTAGATCTTCCACAGGACCAGAAAGACTTGCTAGCTCACATCTTGGATCAAAGACCCCTCCACCTCATGGGCATTGGGGATAGGTTGATTTGGGCTGCTGCCTCAGATGGGAAATACTCAGTGAAACAAGGCTACCTACTTTTGACTACTCCCAGTCACCCTGTTAATAAGCAATTATTCCACTTTTGCTGGCACTAAGCTATCCTCTCAAAATCAGGATCCTTCCTTTGGTTAGAAATCCTTCAGAGGATCCTTACTAGTGATCACCTACACAGACTGGGCATAGCTAACATATTTCCTTATGTCCCATGTGGTCTTCACTCAGAAGATTCTAATCATCTTCTAGTCTCTTGCTCCTCTGCCAAAGATGTGTGGTACTAGGCTCTTGGGAAGCTGGGTTGGTATGGTCCTCTTCCGGAGGACCTGATTGGTCTCCTCCAGCAATGGCCACTACTTCACCAAGAATCATTCTTTATAGAGATTTGGAGAGTCATCCTGGAAACAGTGACCTGGTGTTTATGGTGGGAGAGAAACAAAAGAATTTTTCATAAAACAAGCTTCTTTGGTGTCTCAAGTATGCGAAGTGGTCCAAAAATTAGTTTCCAAAATGGTAAATGCTCACACTTTGCGATCTAAATCTTTATCCTCTCTGTTCTCATCTCAAGACTCAAAGGTTATGAACTCTTGGTCCCTCATTTCGATTCCTTTTAAGGGTTCTCTTGTTGGAAAGCATTCCAAAAAACAACGTAGAAAGGATGTCAAGTGGGAGCCCCTGGATGGGCCTCTAATAAAAATAAATTTTGATGGGGCCTCGAAAGGTAACCCAGGGATATCAGGGATCGGGTGTGTTCTAAGGGATTTGAACTCTGTGATTATAAAAGCAGCCTACTCTAAGGCTCTGGTGGGATTAAACAACATTGCTGAGGCCAGGGCTTTACATCTAGGAATTTCCCTGACACAATCCTGTGGCATTAGCAAACTCCACATTGAAGGGGATTCCCAATTTATCACCTTTAATATTATGACTAGATGTTCTACTATTTAGGAGATCCTATATATCCTCAACCAAACATGGCAATTACTAGACCAATTTGAAGAGTTTAAAATCTTCCACTGTTTTAGAGAAGCGAATGGGTTAGCTGATTGGTTGGCCAACAGAGGAGTGGAATTGGCAAGTGGCTCGACTATTTGGGATGGAGATTCACTTGCCCACCAATTAACAGTGGAAATGGGCCTTGATTAGGTTTCGAGGGAGATATTCTCCTCTCACAAGTAAGCTGGCCAAATGATTATCTCCCCATGACATGGTAGGGGTAGTTGCTATGTGTTGACAAGACAACTTCAAACTCTGCATGTAACCCCCACTTGTTCCCCGTGGGTTCTCTTTGTCACTTCTAATTCTTATCAGTGGATTTTTGAGTACACATACGTCATGTGCTTTAGTGCTCACACATGCTGATGAAATTACTTTGTACAACTCTTCTCCTATGGCATCTTCAAATTGCAACTTCAGTGTAGTACATGGCCATTTTCCTTCTTGATATTTCAAGTGGCATCCTTCATAAAGGCAACTTTATGAGGATCTATACTTTGGCAGCCCTTCAAGATCCTTGATTTTAGTTTTTCCCCCATTTTCATGCTTCATTTTTGGGGTTGCACCCTTGTTCTTGTCACATGCATGCAAAGTAGCTCGAGGTGGAATGAATTCATGTACTTTTATCTTAATTACGTGGATTTCTCAAGTTTAAATTCTCCAACGATTTGCAATGGACTCCATCTCTAGCTCTACGCATGTTTTTCTCTCCCCTTGCCAAGTAACTAGTATTTTGGTCTTTGGTTGACAGTGCCATGGAATACAAAGAATTCAACCTAAGAATGAAGCCGGGGGCCAAAGATTGGGAATGCCCAATTGCAGGTTCTTTTCTCAGACGTCACATGCAGGTGGCTTTCCACCCTTTGCCAAGAAAAATTAAAGATGTTGTCCACCATGTAATCGGTGACTCTATTCAGATTTCGTCGGCGCCGAGATGCTTATTCCACTCACAGGTGGTCTCCATATTTCTTTCTAATGCTTTTGATATGTTGCAGGATTACATTCCTCTCATGGGATTGGTGAGAAAACTGATTAAGGAGGATTTTTCCTCCTCTGAGGATGTACACAAGGAACTACAGGGTTACCACCTGAGATCATCGTTGGCTTGGGTAGGCGGCTTGTTCTCCCTGACCCTTCTGGATAGTAAAATGGAATATGTTCAAATGCTGGATTTCTTCAAGCTCGGGCTAGAAAGGAGGGACCACGAGTTCTTCAGAAGGGAGATGGAAAAGTTGACTGGCATCCTGCTAGACTCGGTAGTTGTGGAGGCACACTCTCTATATGACAGCCTGTTCATTTTAGTCCAGTTCATTAGAGTTGATGGCCTCATGGGGTCTTCATCTTCTCCATGGACGAAATCCTCTGAGGGAACAACTGGCTCTTTGGGGCTTTCATCCTAGGCTGTCGATGCCCCTTCCATCATGGTGGAAATAGTAAACCATGGTAACCTCTACGGACTGGTGTTTTCTTTCAAATTTTGGATTTCTCGTCTTCTTATGGAGTTTTTTGGGGGTTTTTTGGGCATGCATAAGTTCGATATACTGCAATATCACATACCTTTTGGGGGTGCCGAAGCCTTCTTATCTAGGGACTTTGGTCTGGTTGTATCTCGTAAATTGTAGTTTTTGTAATCTCGGCTAAGTTGGGGGGTTTTCTTCATGCTTCTTTCCTCCCGGATCCCCTCAAATTAGTTATATATTAATAAAATTTAATGACTCTACCATTTAAAAAATAAAACATAAAAATACATGTTTATTTATTTAAAAATTATTGATAACAACAAAAAATATTTAAATTTCAACTCTAAACTAATAAAAAGATAAGTTATGATTAACGAGTTTTTTTATTGAAATTATAGAAATTTAGTTCATAAATTGAATTTGCAATAATTGAATTCCTAGAACAAACATACTAATCACAAAGACCTGATTACTGTCAATAGATTAATTTCAGATGTGTGATAGACCATAGATTGGAGTCTTTTTTAGAGTCAAAACCCTTAAACAGTATATATATATATATATATATATATATATATATATATATACGTCAAAAATATTAATATTAAATTCTCTTTTATTCATCTAACTATTTAATTTAATCAATTAAATAGTTTCATAGTTGGTATTTATCAATGGTCTAAATACTATTCTAATGTATTTATTTAAATACATTTGTCTCACAAAATTCCCTTTTTTAATAAATTCATATTTATTACAAATCCTCCATATTCTTAATTCTTCTAAACTATGATTTATTCAAATTTAATTTGAAATATAATATAAACCCTAGCTAGAAACCTATTAACCCAACCTAAAGACCTACCCTATTCCTACTCTACTCCCATCACCTCACTTCCTAAGCATACTTCCCTACCTAATTATCCTCTAATCATACTTAAAAAAGGTGATTCCTAACTCTCTTAAGGCTAATGGAATTCTCACTCACATGTGAGAATTCTCTCCAAAATGGTCACCCATTCCTCTTTAAGGCTCTTTACTTCTTTATCCTCCACTTGGAATTATTGATCCACTCAATATTTAATGCTATATTTGACTTCAAATTAGCCATCCCTTCAAGCCTATGTGTCCCTTATGTGGCTCTCATGTGGATGCCACATAGATGCCACCTCATTCAACCCCTCCTCTTCTATCCCAAAAATCTATAAATA